>JAKKIK010002596.1:0-10538 GCA_024500135.1 Heterodera carotae
AAAAAGATTAGTGATAAGAATTAGGAGGTAATTGATTGGTTGCCGAAAAATGATCGACCGGAATGATTCAACGGTAGAAAAAAAAATAGTTTTGGTTTTGCCCCCCCCCCCCCCCCCGATATAATAATAATAATAATAATAGTATCCAATTAATCACACATTAAATTGTAGTTTGTGCCTTCATTACCCATTTTTGGAGAGTGAATTAAAAAAGTGTTTGCTTATGCCGAAGTATTGGCCAGCGATTACGATTCTGTTGGCTAATGTAATTATTCTTTATTAAAAAACTTAAATGACCAATAAATGGGGAAAAACTGTGGAATTTTAATGGTCGCCGCCGGCGGGGGAAAGCAGTGAATAATAATGAGAAGAGAAGCATTGGAAAGAGATCAAAAGCTTCGATAAATGGGGGGACAGCGGCGGAATAAATCGGCGAAAAGAGAAAAAGCATTGAAAAAAGGGAAAAAAGGAAAGAGAATCATTTGGACAAAAAAGAGAGAGAAGAGAGGCGATGAACATCAAAAGCATCTCTCAAAAGCAAATAAATGCAAAAATTCAGCAGCAAATCACTTAATGCGCCCGAGGGGCTAAACAATTGGACAGCGGACAATCAATCCGACAGCGAATGAACCTTTTAAATTACATAGTTGCTTTTGAAACAAAATGCCAAAAAAGGATGAATTGTCTCTTGTCCACTGTCGGATTGTCCCTGTTGGATTGTCCCTGTTGGATTGTCCGGATGCCAATTCGCCTCCGTTCACTGATTCATTCCATTCATTCTTTCATTGCTTTTTGTGATCATTTTGTTTGGGTCGATTGTCGTTCGTTTGTCCCCCCTTTTGGCCACCTGCTGCCACCGTTCATTCATTTCATTCATTCATTTCCATGTTCTTTTTCCCTTTCCGTCCTTATCAGCAGCAGCAGTTGGAGGTTGGTTTGTTCATTCAGTTCAACAGCATCATCATCATCTTCATCAGTTTCGGCTTCTTTCTGCCACTGTTTCCCCTTCGGCGTTTTCCCTCTTTTTTTTCGGCGTTTCTTTCCCTTTTTTTTGGCCTTTCGCCCGCGTCGAATTTGTCCACCCCCACAAATTGACAGCATTCAATCGGTGCTCATCCATCCCATCCTTCAGCAGGGGAAAGAAGAAGAAACAGAAATTTGAAAAATGACAATTATGGCAAAAATGCCGGCCGAATTCATCGGACCAACGGCACAAATTAGCGATGCTGACCAACACCAGCAGCAGCAGCAGCCTCACATTGCCACCATTTGCCATGCTCCTCGGCGTGTTCAGTCGTCCCCGTCGTTTGACCATTTTCGCTTTGTCGTCATGACATTGGCAATGCTTTGCATGACCGTAAAATGCTCTTTCACTTCACGGACTGAGTGATTGGACTGACTGCGAATGTTTGTTTCAGTCAGTGTCCGCCAATTCCCTCTTGTTCAACTTCACTATCATTTGTATGGACTCTGATGCCAACTTTACCGCAAATGAAAAGGGCTTTCTGATCGCCGGCACAGCCATCGGTGGCATTTTGGCTATTGGCCCAGTGCCGCAGGCGATCGCAATGTTCGGCCTTAGGCAAGTCTGAACGCCCAGCAAAAGTGTCCTTTCATGCCCATTCATTCATTCATTCAGGCACGTGTTCACTCTGTTCGGCATCCTTTCCGGCATCGTCACGCTGCTAATGCCCGCGCTGTTTTTTGCCGGTGGCGGATTTTATGCCATTTTGGCCACGCGAATTGTGCAAGGCTTAACGTCAGTGAATTGTTTATAATCCGATCATCTTTGTGTTGCTCGTTTAGGTTAATGCCCGCCATGCCGGCAATGTCCCAAGTTTGTTGGGTGCCGCCATTTCTGATTAATATTAATTGTCCATAATATTGTCCCCCCCCCCCCCTCTCTTTCCATCAAAGATCACCCATAATTGGGCAAATTCGGCAAACCGTGAGAATGCTCTTTTTCTGATGTGTCTTTCGCTGTACATGCAGGTCACATTCTCCATCCATCCATCCATCAAATGCCCATCAATGGCATTTGAATTCAATTTGATTTGGCGCCATTTTTTTTTTAATTCCATTTCAGCTGAGTGTCATTCTGACAATGCCAATGGCGGGCGCCTTTTGCGAATCCGCGTGGCGTTGGCCCTCCGCGTATTATTTGTGCGGCACCGTTTCGCTGGTCATGTTCGGCCTGTTTCTGTTCATCTACCGCAATTCACCCGCCCAATCGCCGTAATGCAATTTAAGAAAAATACTTTTCATTTTCGCCTGTTCAGCTTCGTCGCCCCCCGCGAGTTGTCCGCACTGTTCCCATTGTCTCAGCCGCCCACCGGCGACGGCATTCCGTGCCGCCGTCAACGCGTGCCATACTCGCAAATGTGCCGTGACCCGTCCTTTTGGGCTTGCTGCTCTGCCGGACTCAGTTTCGGCACGGCCTATTGGCTGTTTGCCCAATTCGGGCCCACATACATGAACAAAGTGCTCAATTACAAGGCTGACTCGGCTGGCATTTTGGTGGCAGGTATTTTCTGCACTGACTGCTCATTGACCGATCGATGATCAGTACCGTAACCTTCGTAATCCATTTTTGAGTACCGTACTTCTTCGCCATTTTTGTAAAAATGTTGGTGCCACTCGCCGATCGCGTGCCACAATTGTCGTTGCGCGTGCGCATTGTTTGGCTTCCGTGCATTTGTCAGGTAAAAGAGAGAGAGAGGGACAGAGAGAGAGAGAGAGAGGGACAGAGAGAAAGAGAGAGAGAGAGAGAAAATTGGTGCATTTCCAAAGTTTCAATTGTTCAGCTAGTGAACATTGTCTGCTACATTCTGTTGGCACTTTGGCCCTCCTCCAGCGCTCTTTTGGCCCAAATTTGTTTCGGCATCATTCTCTGCGCGAACGGTGCCGGCTTTGTGGCGGTTGCCAGCAATTGCCAAATGGTCAGTCAGCGGGAGAGGAGCAGCATAATTCAATCTGCTGATTGATGCTTGGAGGCGATTTGACTGTCCGAAAAATGCCATGCCATCTCTGATCACTGATTACCGCAATTTATTCCTCAGATTGCTCAGCAACATGCGCATGTTTTGTTGGCATTGTTTGCACTGATCAATTACATTATAACACTGGTGCAGCCATTGATCGTCTCCTGGATGGCGGGCTCAAATACTGCAACAGAGGTCGGTCCATGCTAATCCACTCACACCAATTATTACGTTGTAGTCACTTTGTCTGACAAAGTGATCACTCTGACAAAGTGCTTATTGTGACAAAGTGATCAGTCTCTGATAAAAGTGATCATTGTGACCCAGTCTGATCACTTACTGACAAAGTGACCAGTCTGATCACTTACTGACAAAGTGATCACTGTGACAAAGTGACCAGTCTGATCACTTACTGACAAAGTGATCCCTGTGACAAGTGACCAGTCTGATCACTTAATGACAAAGTGATCACTGTGACAAAGTGACCAGTCTGATCACTTTTTTTCCATTTCTGATCATTTGTCCATTCCCCCAACATTTATTATTCAGTGGTCCCGTCTCTTCTTCGCTTATGCTTTGTTTATTTGCGCTTTAAATGTCGCTTTCGCTTTGGGCGCGCGCACTGAGCCGCGTCCGTGGACAAAAATGGCGCACGAAATTTGGAGGACGCAAAGCGAGACGGACAGACAAAAAGGGAGCACAAAAGTGGCGGCGGGGGAAGTGTCGAAATTCTGAGGGATACTGTAGCCAAACCCAAACAAAATTATACTGTATTTAATGTACTGTGTATTTTATATAAAATATGTGAAATTTGATTGAATGGGCGGCAATTTGTGCAAAATGAACAAAACACAAAGATATACTGTAGATGAAACAACATTCGAATTGCGTGTGTTGAGCTGTGTGCTTCTGCTGTTCGTTGGACTTTTTGAATCGCATTTTTTGGCATTTTGTCCGCGCGGACGGACATGCGACTAGTGGCGCCACTTTCACTTTGCTGGGGGAGGGCACTTTGTTCACTCACTCACTGCACGCCCTCCTCAGTCCGTCACGGCTCTCTTCCGGCGAAACGTTCAGTGAACAGAATGGCGCCGGAGGGTATTCCCGGGCCATTGGCACATAAATTTGTTGTTGCTGCTGTCCAAAATGTTCGGCGGTTAGACACTGCTCCAACAAATGGACGGCGTCGGCACGGCCCAACACGCGCAAATGCTGCAACAAGTCGAGCAGGGCACGCTGAGAGCCCGCATGGATGGCCTCCCAAAGGTCGAGCAAAGTCCGCGCGGGGTACTGCTCCATGTCGATGAGCTGCTGAACGGAACAGCAGTCCTATCCGTACAATACACTGACTGACTGACCCGAACGTGCCGACAAAGGCCCAATTTGTCGGCCAATGCCCGCCAATCCGGCAAGCCATGCTCCAAAGTGTCAGCCAATTGTGCACGGACGGGTGTGGCCAGCTGAAACTGCGTTGACACAAGCATCATGTCCATGTCCGTGCCGAAGGCGCTCAGTCGCGACAGTGACGAGTCGTCACGGCCCATCTAATCAATGTGAAAACATTTGGGGGTATTATTTTATGGCACTTTTGCCTGATTGATTGATTGATTACCCTTTTGCCGAAAGTGTTCGGGTCGTCGGCATCGGTAGCAAAAGAGAGCACTTGCCGGTCGGCCGCGTTGCCCTTTTGGTACAGAACGATGCGGCCGGACACTGAGCGTGGAAGTGCCGTGGACGGAGCCGGCGACGGCACACCGGGCACACTCAGTTGGAAATGCAGTCCGTTTTGGGCACACCACCGATGCACATGGTCCGGGATCTCCTGAACGCCAACATTTTGTTGATTCCTGTGGTGGTTGGTTGGTTGGTTACCAGGTACTGGCTGCCCCCGTTTGGGTGTCCTTCGCCGCCGGGAAATGCAATTTGTTCCAAGCAGCAGCACAACGGCCCTTTGGGCGCCAACAGAAAATTGTCCGTCTCGGCAAGAAGTAAACCGCCCAAATGCTGTTCCTCCTGTTGGCGAACATTCTGCACACTCATCGCCGTCTCCAGCACACAGTACACGCGAATTTGGGCCAACTGAACGGAGCCAATGGGCACGGAGTCGTACAGATTGTTGGAACAGTCCGTCAACCGCGGCGCGGGGGGCGGCACAGCACAACGAAGTGGCGCCGGCGGAGTCCAATAGGCACAGAGATGGACCTACGAGACAAAAACATCCATTGACCGATCACTTCCTCGCTGATCGATCAATGAATCGACTCATGGAAACTGATCAATCGATACCCACCCTTTTTTGTGCGGCAATGTGTGCCCGACTCGGCCGCCCGGCCAACAGAAATCGTCCGCTCCTTCGTGTCAGCAAATGCCACCGTTGGCGTTCCAACTGCACGCCAAAGTTGGCGTTGCCGTTGTCCGACTCGCCAATTGCGTCGTCCGACTGCCACACGCAATGCCAAGTGTCGTGGGGAGTGCCATCGTCATTATGATCATCGGCGGTGGTCAGTTGCGTGTACAGCGAGAAATGCCAACAATGCTCGCGCGGGAACAGCGAGGCGCAATGGTCGACGCTGAGCACCACCGGACGAGCCATGGCGTCCTCGGGCGAACATTGGTCGCAGAAGCCGAACGCCACCGTCGGGGAAAGCCAAGTGTCCCCGTCCGGCAGGGACGGCCTCTCAGCCGAGTCATCGGACACGGACAGAAACAGGGTGAGCGGACGCATGAAGGTGTGCTCGCCAATTGTAAGTGCGGCGCCGCTTTGGCGGAGCTAAAACGGCGGAGGGACCATCCATCATTCAGTTTCAGGCATTTGGGGACAAATCGTCCATCGTTCAGTTTTGGCATTTAGGGACAAATCGTCCTCATTCAGTTTAGGCATTTAGGGACAAATCGTCCTCATTCAGTTTAGGCATTTAGGGACAAATCGTCCATCATTCAGTTTCAGTTTTGGCATTTAGAGATAGATGGTTCATCATTCAATTTTGGCATTTAGGGTAAGTATTTGGGGACAGATCATCCATCATTCAGTTTATTCGGCTTATGTATTTAGGGACAGATCATCCTCCAATCGGTTTTGGAATTTTCGGACAAAACACAATTCCGTTTTGACATTTAGGGACAGATCATCCACCCATCATTCGGTTTTTGTATTTGGGGGACGGACCATAATCAGTCATCAGTCATGGCATTTCACTCACTTCTATCCGTGTACTTTCTCCGTCAACTTTGGCCGCCACAAATGTCGGTCCATCCCTGGCGGCGCAACTGTCCGACCCCCCGGGAAGGGGGCGAGTGTCCGCCGAACTTGACGCCGCATACTCCGCCGATGCCATTGAGTCGGCGCCCGAAGATGAAGTCGGATTGGGCACAGTGTCCAGCCGACTGGACAGCTCCTCGTAGAGCGTGGCGTAGTTGTTCTCCTCTTCCGCTGGAGGGCATTTGTGCCTTTGACGCGACGGCGGAGGGCGCCGAAAGCGATGGCCACTTCCGCCGGAGCCGTGGGAAGAGGAGGAGGAGCCGTACTCGGGCAGAAGTGCGGCTTGGGAACCTATGAGAGGGCACATGAAGCCTGCTTCCTCTAATAAAGTTCGTCCCTAATTTGGAAATCATTGAAAAATAGAATCCCGGGGGCTTCTATTAGAGGAAATACGGCAGTTAATGGGTCAATGACCAATTTGAGTGCCATTGTCTACCTGCCACGTCCCCTGCGCGCGTTTGCCGTCGACTGTTTGCCAACATCAGTCCCGTCGAGGCGTACGGCCCCGTTGCCGTGCCACCGCCGCCACTGTTCCAACTGCGCACTGTGTAATTGTTGGCGGTGCCTTTGGACGGAGAATTGAGCAGCGCGGTGAGACGGGCGGCGGCCGACGATGGCGCCGAAACGGTCGGATGCAATTGGGGCGTCCATGGCGGAAGATGGGCGTGGTTACGGCGAAACCTTCCCAATCAATTAACAGTTATTTGTAAATGATTTTGATCGGTGATCAGCAAGTCCAAGCACACCTGCCGTGGGCGGAAAGCCCGCCAGGTTTCAAAGAGAAAAAGCGGCCCCCGGGCGTCGATTGATTGGAAATGCAAAAAGCGTCGCCAGAGGCGGACGAAGCGGCCAACAATGCCTGCTTCTGTTCGGCACTTAGCAGCACAGTGCGCACATTTCCAAGCTCTGAACAAGTGTTTTTTTTTTTAATTATTAAGCGTAAATTATGCCAATTAATGTTAAAATTAAATTTTAATTTGAAATTCTTCCCCCTCGCCCGGCCCCTCACCGTCTTCGGTAGTGGCCGCCACTGCTGTGCCGGGAAAATACATCTTCTCGTCTTTGTCCAGCAACAGTCCACATTGGGCACTGTTTTTGTGCCCTGCGGCGCCTCTGTTCTTTTTCTTTGTCGGCACTTTCAAATTGGATTTGCGACAAAGAAGCGCGGCGCAGAGAATGGCAATGACAAACAGCAGGAAAGCAACACAACCCAACGAAGTCAGCACGTACAAATTCGAGTTGAAAATGTCAGGGACAGCGCCGCCGCCGCCGGAAGAGTCCGAGGACATTTTAGGAGAATGACCCGAAGGCGAAGTGTTCGACGACTGTGCAAAGTCAGTGCGACAATGGGCGGGCACGGGAAGGCCGAGCTGTTCGGGACCGGTGCAATTGTGCCATTGAGTGTCGGCACCGGCACACGACGCGCCACCGTTGGCTGGCGCAGGAGCAGAACATCTGTGACAGTTGATTCATCACGATTATATGCCAATTTGTTGCGCAACTCACTCTCTGTTTCGCCATCGGCGACAATTCGCGTCGCACTCGCGTGCCCATGGCGTCCACTGGGCCCAAGCGCCGTCCCACTGACAGCCGTGCGCACATTCGCGCAGTTCCTCTGCCGAACCCTCACATTGTCTGCCGCCATTGAGCGGTGCCGGATTGTTGCATGAACGCGTGCGTCGTTGCTGCGGCAAAACTCGCTGAACCGCAGCCGCATCGCCACGAACCATGGCCAACTCAGAAGAGAGCACCGGACAGGTGAGGACGGCACAAGTGCCCTCCCAATCGGACCACGGGGACCAAAAGCCATCCACTGAAAAATGGCTGTAAACACTTCCGGTACATATAATTTTGAAATGCCACCAAATTTATATAAATTATTGGAATATAATTTTGAAATGCCACCAAATTTATATAAATTATTGGACATTTATATATATAATTTCCCATTATTTCTCTTCCGCTAATTCATTTCATTCTTTGTTCGGTCCCTCTCGACTCCCTCTCGACCTCTCTCTGTCCATTCCATTTCCCCTCTCTCCCCTCCCCCCCTCGTCCAATGTGTACATTTCGTCACAAAATGACTCTCTCTTTTTTCATCCGTTCGATTTCACTTTTGCACGCCATTCATTCATTTGGCGGCTCGCCTTTTGATGGCACACATCTTTCATCAGTGTCCACTCATCATCGAATGGTCGTCGGATGAATTGCACAATAAGCCAAAAATGACCTCCGATGGATTCGTCCGTTTGAGTATCCCCCGGGGGCGGGCAAAAAGAGCCAACTTTTTTTAACTCTCGGAAACCACTTGTTTAATATACTTTTCACAATTTCATTACCGTACCCCGAAATACGGTCACTCTTTTTGTGCCTACCGTATACTTGCAGTTGTGCCGCCTCACTGAAACGACGGTTTGCCGGGTTGCGCGCCTCGCATGAATAATTGCCGGCGTCGGCGAGTCGTGCCGCGCTTATGATCAGACTGCCGTCGGCCGCCTGAATCAACGGACTGCCCGGCACAAAATGTACGGGCTGTCCGTCTTTGTGCCAATGGACCTGCAAATAACAAACAGTTGGCCAACTAGTCAAATTGCCATTTTGTTTTAACCTCGGGCCTCGGGTCGCCGTCCGGCGGCTGACAATGCAATTGCACCGTTTTCCCCTCGTCGATTCGTCGGGCGATGGGCCCCTGGGGAAAATGCTTTCGCAAATCTGCAAATTTTTGCAAAATTTCAAAAAAAAATTCAAGAAAAAGTCAAAAATTTTGCGAATTAGCCCACAACAGAGAGAGGCTAAGAAGGTCATCCATCATTCATTCATCAGCCTTTCTGGTGAACCCTTTTCGGGTCCAAAACGGGGGGAGGGATTATCTGCGCCAATTTTGACTAATCTCTTCAACAAAACAAACAAACAAATAACAATCAACGACCGACCGACCAAATCTCTTCGCCCCCTCCCCCCCCCCCAAATTGCCATTCATTCCTTTTTCTGTCCATATTCAAAATCCGCGTTCTGTTCGCCTCATTAGTTCGCCGTCGTCTCCAAATTCGGCAACATCTCTTCGTCTTCGGCACAATCATTCCCTCCCTCTCCCTCCCCCCCCCCACCGATGACAACATTTTGCCCAAATTTGCCTTCTCAAGTGCTTCTTCCTCTTCCCGACTTCCCTCTCTCTCTCTCTCTCTCTCTCTCTGTCTCTAATTGTTCAAGTGGGCCGACTGAATCGAATTGAGCATGTTTGTAAAAGCATTTTGAAATTTGGACTACATAAAAATGGACAACAAAGTTGAAATTGGAGAGAAATGTTCGACCGAATTTTGTAAGTTTAGGGATGGTCGAACAAACGACGACCGACGGTAGAAAAACGAACGGCGGAGGGGGACGTACATTTTGAAAATAAGTTTTGTTCGACCCAATCACCGCAAGGCATTCAAATGGCATTTGTTGAAACCGATCCAATGCGAGACTTTGCGCGAAATTCAAATTTTTAAGTTTTCACCGGTTTTTGCCATTTCATCCCCCATCAGTTTGCCGTCCTTCACCTCCGTGTTCATCCCATCCAATTTCCTTCACTTTTAATCCACTTAACTTTGGCCTCGGGCCAGTTTTCTTTTCTTCCGGTGACTAATTGGATTGATGTGCCCCCTTAGGGGAGGGATTCAAATTGGGGGACAAAATTTGGCATGCCGCAGGGCAATCGCCGGGAACGGAAGCATAATGAATTGGATGAGAACGGAACCAACGAACATCCTGCGCAGTACACCACAACAATAACAATAAATCGATTCGTTCTGTCTCATTAATTGAGCCGTCGAAAATTTATTCGAACTCATTAGGGGGGGGGAGGGAATTGGGAGGGATAAAATGGACCCAAATGGCCACCATTGTGCCATTGTCCGGGCGAATTGGCGGGCATTGTTCGCCTCTTTGAGTGAGCCGCAAAATTAATTGGGTCCCTATCATTTTGCCATTCAGTCACGAAGGATGCCCCGGCGGGCATTTCGGCGATCCTGTAAATCGGTGTAGCTCGATTTGGTCTTTTTCTGGGGCAATAACAGCGGAAATAGCATTTTCGTTCATTTTTTCAATTCAATTGCTTTTGATTCTACGATTCTTTTCTCCCGCCGATTAATGAGCTTCCTTTGATCGCTTTAAACACTCACAGACAGACGGACGGATGGAATGGACAGAAAGAATGGAATGATGGACACTTCCCCCCCCCCCCCCCCCCGCAGGCCCCCCCTCCCCCCCCCCCCCCCCCCCCCCCCCCCCCCCCCCCCCCCCCCCACACCCCCCCC
>JAKKIK010002597.1:0-10538 GCA_024500135.1 Heterodera carotae
GCTAAGCCCAACCCATCGCATTCCCCGCATCCCCCCCCCCCGCCCCCCCCCCCCCTTCTCCCCCCCCCCCCCCCCTTTCCCCCCCATCCTCCCCCCCCCCCCCCCCCCTTTCCCCCCCATTCTTTCCCCCCCCCCCCTATTCCCCCCATTTCACCCGCACCTATCCCTTCCTATTCTCCCCCATTCTCTCCCCCCTACCCCCCCCATTCTTCCTCCCCCCTATTCTCCCCCGCCCCCTATTCCCCCCCCCCCACTCTTCTGCCACTCATACCCTCTTCTCTTCCTCAACCTCTCTCGTTCCAAAAACAATTAGAGGTGTCCCTTTTCCAGCTCCTGCTGACTCCCTCCACTTCAATTGCCTTATTTGCTATTCCTTCCTTCCCCTTGGGCGCTTCTTCCTTTTCCTTCCGTCACTTTACTTCACTTGTCATCGCGGCTTTTCCCATTTATGTGCCCTTGGGCACATAAATGGGAGGGAAATTAAATTTGAACGAAGGAATAAAAAGGGAAGACGAACGACTTTTGAAGTCTTTGGACATTTTTGAAGTCATTGGAGCCAATGCCCCACGCCGCATGTCGCAGCTTCAGTATCTTCCACTCTTTCCTTGACCCATGTTTAGTTTCGTGATTGATATCCTCCAATCACTCACTCTTTTGTCTCTTGGCTCGCCCTTTTTGCTTAATCCCTATCCCCGCCCCTCTCACTCTCTCACCACAAATTTCCATTAACCCCGCCCCCCACGTTTCTCTTTTGCCAACCAAAAAAGCATTAAGATTATTTTGTCTCATTTCCCACGCTTTAAACTCGTGCGATTTGTTTTGTGTCCCATTTTTTATTATCCCATCGGCGCTTATTCGTCCATCTCTTTGCGCACCTTTATCACTTCGTTCCATTAACAGCTGAAGGCCCATGTTCTTCCATTTCTTTTTGACTCCTTTGTTCATCAATTTGTTACAATGAGTGGTCTGAGTTTGCAGTTTCAGTCCGGCATGGTACGGCGACAAATTGCGTTGGATTGTCAAGAAGAGTTGTCATTGCGTCGACTTCGCCAGGAAGCTGTACAATTCATCAACAATCACGTGAGGGGCGGCTTCAATCACTAATGATCGAATGACGGGAAACAATGAATGTGTGCTTAGTTTTCTGTTTTAGCATCACAACCATTCGCTGGGGGATCGGCTGATTGACCACATTTTGCTCTACAGGCACAATTTCCGATCGGTGAACATTCTCGAGTTGATTCAGTCGACCGACGAATTGTCAGAGGGCTGTCTGATCGAAATTGTGATCAGCTGTAAGTGTTCTGCTGCTGGTCAAGCCATTTACTTTGGTTTTTTTCATTCCACTGATTAAGCAGATCCTTAGGAGATGGATGGGATGAGGTGTAGGGGCGGAGAGAGTATATCAAAGTAGAGGTAACGAGAGCAGGGGCGGAGAGAGAGGTGGCGAGAGTAGGGGCGGGATGGACTAGGGAGGTGGGAAGGAGTCGGTTGGGAGAAGCCCTAGGAGGGTGTAGGTGGGGATGGCAGGAGTGGGCTAGGAGGTGGGGTGACTAGCTGAGGGAAGGGGAAGGGTGAGGGAGGGGCGGAGGCGTGGATAGGGAGGAAGAGTTGGGCAGGCGAGTGTGGAGAGAGGGGTACAAATAAATGTCAATTCCAACGTAAATATTGGAGAGGAGGGAGAAGGGAGGGAGGGAAGAGGGAGGAGGGAGGGAGGAGGCGGAGAGGAGGGAGGGGAGAGGAGGGAGGGGAGAGGAGGGAGGGGAAGAGGTGAGGAGGGAGGAGGGAGGAGGGAGGAGGGAGGAGGGAGGAGGGAGGGAGGTAAGTCATACTATTTTTGGTACTTATGCCTTATGCAGCCACAAAAAAAAATAAAAAAAGGCAAACACAAGACAGCACACCCATTTCAATTGTTCCTCTATGCTTAAACCATCCAATTTGTCAAAAGTATCTCTCTTCCATCGTGTTTCTCTACCTGTTCAAAACATAATAAATTTTTCCCTTTCGGCACAAACACAACTGGGAAATGCATATTCATTCTTTCACCTAAATTATTCCGAGTGTATTCGACCCCCGCCCCCCCCCCCCCTCTCCCCGCTCCCTCCAATTTACCCCCCCCCATACCCCCTTCCTCCATCCCGCTTCCTCCCCCCCCCACATTTCCTTTATCCGCCTTTACCATAATTTCTATATCCACTTTATTCAATGTTAAAATGTATCGCATCTCTTTTACCGCGGGTACATACTCGTACTTATTCCCTAATACATAAAGAGGTCCCCCCTCCTCCCCTCGCTTCTCATCCCATGCGTTCCCTTAGAAACAAATCCATTACATTTTTGGGTATAAATTTTTCCTCTCGCGCCCCTCCCCCCTTGGCCTCTCGTTTCCCCTATGGTTTCGTCCCCTCTTTCTCTCTTCCCTCCGCGTTTTTCTTTCGTCTTTATTTCTTTATATTCACCAACTTCCTCCTCCTCCTTGGCACCTCCCACTTTCTTTTCTCACGACGTGCTTTGCTCCACGATTGAAGACCATCAAAGCCCAACCCAATCTTTTCTTTCTTTTTTTTCACGCATTCGCATCTTCGAGCCCCTTCCCTTTTTCGTATTTCATCCGACAAATTTTGGATTCATCCATAATCAGTGGATTTCAATTTTCATTCGTTTTCTTTATCGAAAAATCGACACAATTTTATCGCCGAAGGAAAAAGAAATTTCAAAACATGGACATTTTTGTGTTAGGACGTAAGTGAAGGTTAAGCGTGAGGGGGAGGCGAGGGAAGGGGTGATAGAGAGGGCTGGGAGGAATAGGGCGCGGGAGGAGGTGGAGATGGTAGGGTGGACAGGGCGCGAGAGAGGGGAGGGAGAAGGGGATGATATGGGGGGGGAGGGAGAAGGGGATGATATGGGGGGGGAGGGAGAAGGGGATGGTATGGGGGGGGGAGGGAGAAGGGGATGGTATGGGGGGGGGGAGGGAGAAGGGGATGGTATGGGGGGGGGGAGGGAGAAGGGGATGTTAGATGGGGCAATGGATGTGGGAAAGAGAAGGGGATGGTATGGGGAGAGGGGGGGGGGGGAAGTGAGTGCCATGAATGTTCTCATCAGCTAATGCTTGCCCCTGCTGAAATGTATCCCATTTGTCCAGCTTGCCCTCAACATGATCGACTTGTTGTCCATCCGCATACGCTTTTTGTCCATTCTTACAAAACGCCGACCTTTTGTGATTTTTGCGGCGAGTTGCTGTTTGGACTTGTCAAGCAGGGACTGAAGTGTCATGGTTGGTCGGGCTTCATTGGAAAAGTCAAATCCGACCAGCAGATAGGATTATATCTATCCCTTTGCCATTTGTCCGTCTTCCTTTTGTCCTTTGGGCATTGCCCACATTTGACCGATCACTTTCCCCCCAATTAATTCCCCTCATTCGACAATCTAATTCAACGCTCAAAGGATGTGGCCTCAACTACCATAAACGCTGCGCCTCCAAAATCCCAAATAACTGCAGTGGCAGTCGGCAACGCCGTCCGTCTGCCATTCCTTTGTCACCTCGAAATTCAGTGGCCATTCATCCGTCGGTGAGTTATTGATTGATTGAGCACTCGTATGTCTAATCCTTCGAGAGTATCGATCTTGGGAGTCGAGAAAAGTTTTTTTTATTGCTCCTAACTCTTGGAGTCAATCTCGAATTTTGGGAATTTGTCCATTGTTCCCGTCTCACAAATGGTGCCGACTCGGCACTTCCCATTCAGTCCCCTTGTTCCCGTCTCACTGATGGTGTCTACTCGGCACTTCCCATTCAGTCTCCCATCGTCGGCCATCGATGCAGCACTTCCCCTCTGCCCATCTCCAACGGTCTCTGGCCACCGCCTTCCGTGGACTCTCAGTCCGGCGCCGCCATCTGCTCGGCTTCGGCTTCATGTGGCGTTGGCTGTGCCCGTCCCTCCACTGCCAATTCCACCACTTTTGTGGCCAGCTTGTCCGGCCTCAGTCCATCGATCGACGGCTCTCAGAGACCGGCCATTTGCGTTTCGGGGGAAAGACTTCGGACGGACGACGGGGACCCAATTGGGGGCAATGTGAGCATTTCATGCAATTTGTCTTTTGTTCACCGCCCGTTTCGCTGCTCTTTGCTTTTCTCCTTTTAGCACCCATAATTTGGAGTTCCATTCCTTCGCCCCCCAAATTCGCCAAATATTTCATCCAATTCACATTTCCTCATTTTCAGTTTCTGCAAATGCCACGGAAGGATCGGAGCAGCAGTTGGAGTGGGCGACCCCTTTGGATGGAAGTGGCGGAAGCGATTAGAATAAAGGCAAGAAGCAAAGCATGGACCACCGGTGCCAAAAAACGATTACCAATACTTAACGAGACATTTTTTCATTTAAATTTTAATCAAAAAAAGGCAAATTATGGCTCATTTCAGTGATTCTTCATCAAATTGTTCCTCCTTTTAGGTGCCCCACACTTTCCAAGTGCACAGTTACAAGCGTCCAACAGTGTGCCAGCATTGCAAGAAACTGTTGAAGGGATTGATCAGACAGGGACTCCAATGCCGAGGTGATCGATCAATCGATCGATTGATTAGCCTGTCGGTGTTTGGCTTTTTCTTCTGATCATTCATTTGGTTGTCCTTGACAGACTGCAAATACAATTGCCACAAAAAGTGTGCCCAGCACGTGGCCAAAGAGGATTGTGCAGGCGCTTTTTCCACGGCGGGGCCAAATGTTTCGGGGGAACAGCGGGGGACACACGCCGAGGATCAAAGTCAGTGCTATCCATTCATTGTGGTTTATCTCTATGTCTTTCTTTGTCCCTCCCTTTTTCGTTTTTTGCCCTCTCTCTTTTTTGTCATTGTCTCTCCTCCTTGTTGAGTTACCCCCTTCCCACTCCACACACCTTTTTTGTCCTCTCTTTTTTTCTGTCCCTCCCTTTTTTGTTTTTTGCCCTCTCTCTTCTCTTTGTCTCACTGTCTCTGTCCCTCCCTTTTTTGTTTTTTGCCCTCTCTCTTCTCTTTGTCTCACTGTCTCTGTCCCTCCCTTTTTTGTTTTTTGCCCTCTCTCTTCTCTTTGTCTCACTGTCTCTGTCCCTCCCTTTTTTGTTTTTTGCCCTCTCTCTTTTCTTTGTCCCCAACTAACGCCGATCAGTTAAAAGTGCACTCGATGATGGCTTCTTCAGTTGACCTCCAACATTGTTCAGAGTCCGTCCTTGACGGCCTTGAGAAGTTGCGATGGATGAAAAGCGAACCGTGCGATGAAAGTGACGACGGCTCGACAACGGAAGACAGCGGTAAAAGTGAAAGTGAAAAACAAATCAAGACAACAATTCAAATAACTAATTAATTAATCCGATTAACGCGATTGATGCTGCCGTGACTCTTCAGTTTTAACAATTAATACCAAAACGTTTAACAAAAAAAGTGCGGAACGAAAAGAAATGCCAAAAATGGGGTCATTGAATTGAACGGAATGCCAAATTGGGGTCATTGAATGAACGGAATGCCAAAATGAGAGTGAATGAACCAAAATGGGAGTGAATGAACGGAATGCCAAAAATGGGGTCAATGAGTGAATGAATGAACGAATAATGCTCTTCCGGTCGGCACTTTTAAGTGCCCAACTTTTATTGCCCCTTTGGACCATCAATTGATTCATCTTTTATTTCAGTGCTCAACGACGACGAGCACAACCAACGGAACAAATACCAGCAGCACCAACGGGGCGATTCGACCTCCGCCCTTCTTCGACCCCACAAACGCACACAAACAACTCCAAGTGCACCTTTGTCTTCTTCGGCGGAAGAGAAGGAAAAGGCGGAAGAGATGAAGAAGAAGATGACCAGTGGGGAAGGAGTGGCAAAGGACGAGGGAGGGGAGGAAGAGGAGGAGGAGGATGGCATCAACAGAGAGTCATCACAGGTGAAGCGGACTAAAGTTGGATGGAAGATGAGGAGCGGGGATCAAGGAAGGGAAGGAGGGACCAGGGATTGGAAGGGAAAATTGGAGGAGGAGGGATCAAGGAAGGGAAGGAAGGGAGGAGGAGGGATCAGGAAGTGAAGGAGGGATCAGGAAGGGAAGGAGGGACCAAGGATTGGAGGAAAGGATGAACACGTGGAAGAGGAAGGGGAAATGGAGGGACGTAGTGGGACAATTTAAAATGTGTTTGCTTCAGAATATCCCATTGATGAGGATCGTGATGTCGAAGAAGCAGACAAAGAGGCCAACAACAACAAAAGTGTTGAGGGAGGGATGGATGGTCCATTACACGGACAGACATTCGATGAGGAAAAAGTAGGGCGCATAAAGTTGGATTGGATTAACAAAGATAAATGAGTCAGTCAATATTTGAATCTGTTGAGTCTCTTGGGTAATTGCCAATGGCTTTTGTCCCCTCCCTTAAGGCACTTTTGGCGCTTGGACCCAAAAATGATCACAATGTTCAAAGATGAAAGTGCCAGCGGCTATTATAAGGTAATAATGGCGGCCCTTTGACTTTATTTGTTTATGCATCCGTTCGGCTTTAAGGAAATTCCGTTGTGCGAAGTGCTGGAAGTGAAAAGCGTACTCTCCGAAGAGCAGCCGCAGCAGCACGACGAATTGGCAAAGACAGCGACGCATAATTTCGAAATCCGAACGCATTCGTCCATTTATTACATTGGTCAGTCATCCATCAGCAGTGATAAATACACTTTAAAGCACATGCATCCAATAGGGAGGGAATGGACGGGCAAATTGGCGGGGGGAAGGGAAGGAGGGGAGAGGGAAGGAGGGGAGGGGAGAGGGAAGGAGGGGAGGGGAGAGGGAAGGAGGGGAAGGGAGGGAGGAGGGAGGGAGGAGAGAGGGAGGAGGGGAGGGAAGGGGGGATAGTTTAATTAAATTGGATAAAAGAGACAATGAACGGGGCGGCGTAGGAGAGAATTGTAAAATATTGATTAGGGCTATGCTGAGTTGGGATCAAGCAAGGCTCCATTGCAATTCAAACAAAGGGAATGGAATATTTTGTCATCATCCCAATCTGATCAGTTCGGTTTGTCAAAACTCGTTCCACACACGCCCTCTCTCCCTGCCCCCGCCCCCTTCACCCTTATTTTCTCCCCCCCCCCCCTCCCCTGCCCCTTCACCCTTATTTTCTCCCTCTCCCCTCCCTCCCCCGCCTCCTTCACCCTTATTTTCTCCCTGCCCCCCTTCACCCCCCACTTTCGCCGCCGGCGGAAGGTGCGTTTGTTTTGCATTTGTCCGTGTCCATCCCTTCACTTTACTTCCATTCCTCCAAAATGTAATTGTGTCGTTTTCCCACCAAACTTGCGCAATTTGTATTTGAGGGAAGAAGGTGCGAATTGAAGTGAATGTGCGGGGATGGGAAGTAAAGGGAAGGGAGAAGAAGAGGCGACAAGGAGGATGAGGAGGAGGAGGAAAAAGTAACCGGAAAGTGAAGTGAAGTCCTTCCTTCCACTCATCCGCCCCCAAAGGCGCGTCGCCTCCCTTCCATCGCTTTACTCCCCTTTTGCATAACCTCCATTTTACAAGTCTCGGTCAAAAAGTCGAGATTAACCCCATTTAATTTTGATAAACAAACCCATCGAATCCAAAATCAAATCGTTCCTTTCTTTCCTTTCCTTTCTTTCCTTCCTTCTACCGACTCTCATTTGTGTCAGTGTCCATCGTCGTTTTCCTTCTTCGTTCCCTTTTATTCCCACTAACTTCCAACATTTCTATTCAATTCGTTAGCAGCTAATTCAATGCTTTTATGATCTTCCTCTCCTTCGCCTCTCCGATCAATCCATTTTTTATTTCATTAATTCCTCCTACCATTTACATTTACAACCATTCAATGCGCTCAGTGTCATTGTGATGGCCATAGACTTTGGCATTGTGCCTTATGCCGGACAAATTATCATCGAATGCCATCCCAAACGATGTTTGAGTTGTCGCGCTCCCCTTCCGCCGTTGGTCTCCCCCAGCAGTACAACTACCTCATCTTCCACAATTTCTTCGTGCACTTCTGCCACTTCCTCGTGTTCTCCTCCCCTTCCTCCTCTTTCTTCCATTCCTCGCCATCCTCTTCCGTTTTTTTGCTGTCCATCCCAATTGAATGTGAGAACAGTTTCGACACTAAGTGATGAGAGAGGGGAGGAAGATGAGGAAGAGATGTGCAACAGTAAGGGAAAGAAGATGCCTAATATGAAACAGCGATTTGGCATTTTATGGACAATGATGCTCAATGGAAGGGAGGGAGGAGGTAAAGCGGGTGGCACATCCAGGGAGGCGTGTGGAGAAGGGAGGGGGGGGGGGAGACGCGGTAAAGCGGGTGGCACATCCAGGGAGGCGGGCGGAGAAGGGAGGGGGGGGAGACGCGGTAAAGCGGGTGGCACATCCAGGGAGGCGGGTGGAGAAGGGAGGGGGACGCGGTAAAGCGGGAGGCGGCTTCGTGGGACGCAGAATATTGGGTGATTGGGTTGGGTCCCGCGTCCAAAAAATGCCAACCTGACCGGGACTGACAAGCTTAAGTTCTCCACTATTTCCCTTCCACTGATCAGGCTCTCCCCATCTTCCCGATGAGTGTTCCGATGTAAGCCTGGTTAAGCTGAGCCGTTCTGCGGCTACCAATGCTTCACAATGGGTGTCGGTGATCAGACAGGCATTGATGCCAGTCACCCCCCAGTCGAGCGAGGCACTTTCTGTCGGCACTCCGACGAGACGCGACAAAACGGATTCCCTGGGGGGCAAAGAAATGACGCAGCTGAAAGTGCCGCAGCAACAGCAGCAGATCGGCCACTTGGGAGTGCAGATCCAAAGCGAGCAGGAGTTCTCTCAGCTGTATCAAATATTTGCGGAAGAAATTCTCGGCTCTGGCCAATTTGGCACTGTCTACGGAGGTGGGGGAGAGAGACAAATAGATGGAGAGAGAGAGAGAGATATATATTGAGAGATAGATGGAGAGAGGGATATATAGATTGAGAAGTAAATGGAGAGAGATCAATAGATGGAGAGAGGGATATATAGATTGAGAAGTAGATGGAGAGAGGTAAATAGATGGAGAGAGAGAGAGATATAGATTGAGAGATAGAGAGAGAAAGAGAGAGATATAGATTGAGAAATAGATGAAGAGAGAGATATAGATTGAGAGATAGATGAGAAATAGATGAAGAGAGAGATATAGATTGAGAGATAGAGAGCGGAGAGGGAGGGGGTTAAGAAGACGGACGAAATCAGTCTGACTTAATTTATTCGATTGGCCATTTAAGGCATTCAACGAAAGACGGGCAAACACGTGGCGGTCAAACTGATCGACAAACTCAAATTTCCCAGTAACAAAGAAGCGGCACTGAGGACAGAAGTTGAGATTCTTCAGGTCAGCCACTCACAATGCACTAATTTGTAAGGAAAAAGACTGATCCCCTTTTAGAAAGTTCGACATCCGGGGGTTGTCGAATTTCAGCAAATGTTGGAGACAGCCGACCGAATTTTTGTCGTAATGGAAAAACTAAAAGGTCCATTGAGGGTGGTTAATTACAAATACATTTAAATGGTCTTCAGGTGACATGTTGGAAATGATCCTTTCCTCCGAGAAGGGCCGACTTTCCGAAAGAATCACCCAATATTTGGTCCATCAGGTCAATCCATTCATTCTTTTTGGCACTCATTCTTTGGCACTCATTCTTTGGCACTTATTCTTTGGCATTTCATCCAATGTTTTGTTCCCCCTCAGATTCTGATTGCCCTTCAATATTTGCACAATCAGAACATTGTCCACTGCGATTTGAAGCCCGAGAACATTCTTCTCACCTCCGATTCCGACTTTCCCCAGGCAAACGATGCCAGCTAAAATATTGTGCCAAACTCACTCATTTTTTAGGTTAAACTTTGCGATTTTGGCTTTGCCCGTATCATTGGCGAGCGCAGTTTTCGTCGTTCGGTGGTCGGCACTCCCGCTTATTTGGCACCAGAAGTGCTGCGCAACAAAGGCTTCAACCGATCACTTGACATGTGGTCGGTGGGAGTGATTGTTTATGTCAGGTGGGCAATTATTGGAAAAGCAAAGGACGGACCATCGATCAAAAAAGATCAAATCACTTCTGCTCATTGTTTTTTTAGCCTGTCTGGCACTTTCCCGTTTAACGAGGTAATAAACGGAGAAACAAAACATAATTAATAAAAGAATAATTATGTGTGTAAATTCATTTGAGGACGAGGATATAAACGACCAAATTCAAAACGCCGAGTTTATGTATCCGCCAAATCCGTGGAAAGAAATTGGAGTCGACGGTAAGCGACGGGGGGGGAGTGAGGGGGTGAGAAGGAAGCGCAAGCAAAAATGAGGGGGGGGGGGAGCAAGAAATGAGGTGGAAAGTGAGAGAGGGAGGTGGTAAGAGATAAAGAGAAAGAGAATGACAAATGAGAGAGGGCAGGTAGCAGAGGGAGTGGGACAGAAGTCGGGAGTTGGTAAGAGATATAGAGAGAGAGAGAATGACAAATGAGAGAGGGCAGACAGCAGGAGGGAGTGGGACAAAAGTCGGGAGTTGGTAAGAGAGAGAGAGAGAGAATGACA
>JAKKIK010002598.1:0-10535 GCA_024500135.1 Heterodera carotae
CAGCAGCGTCTGATCTTCGCCGGTGAGTGATCTAGTTAGAAACATACTAAGTTTTACACGTACTATTCAGGGAAGCAACTTGAGGATGGTCGCACTCTCGCCGACTACAACATCCAGAAGGAGTCCACTCTTCATCTGGTCTTGCGTCTCCGTGGAGGAATGCAGATCTTCGTCAAGACGCTCACCGGCAAGACTATCACTCTCGAGGTCGAGGCCAGTGACACCATCGAAAACGTCAAGGCCAAGATCCAGGACAAGGAGGGCATCCCCCCGGACCAGCAGCGACTTATCTTTGCTGGTTAGTGCACTGATGTTTTGTTCGTCTAGAGGTTTCATCCATTCTTGTTTAGGGAAGCAACTCGAGGATGGTCGCACTCTTGCCGACTACAACATCCAGAAGGAGTCCACTCTCCATCTCGTTTTGCGTCTCCGTGGAGGGGTCTGGAAGATGTGAAGGAGGAGAGGCTAACCATCTAACGGACAGACATTGATCTATATGTCTTTGACTTGATCATCAATCCCTTTATGTGTTCCATTTATTCTGTCGCATACAGATGATTTTATTGAGTATGGAACGAATAAAACTTCATTGAGTCCAAAACTGCTTTCGTTCGTTATGTAATTGAATTATTTAGTTACGACAGGCGTAAACTATTGGGTATTTCTAATAAGGTTTTGGGTTTCTTTTATATTTTGCTCCAAGTAGGTCAAGTTAAGCTCGTATATAGTTCACATACATTCATATTTGTGTAAGAATATCACAATGGATTTTTATCATGTCGCAAGGCACAAATTACGGTCGCACAAAAAGGGTATTAATGCTGTTTAAACTCATATAGGCATAAATATTATTCTTAAAGAAATGCTTACACTTCAAGAATTAGACCCGCCAACAGATGTGGTTATGGAAACGGAGGATCAAGTAGTTGCTCACTGGGAAAATCGCTCCCTTGGCCAAGGCACTTTATATCTGACAGAGAGGTGAGAGAATGACAATCGTAAAGAATGGGCGAACAAAAAAAAATTGGATCTTATTATCATCTTTAAAGCGTAGACATCAGGGTTAATATTTTGACTTTCAGCGCACTGGTTTGGATAAGTCATGGCACAAAAAATGGTTTTCGCCTGCCCATTCCTTCGATTGTTGTTCATGCAGCATCTGGCGCCAACGAGGACTTTCCGGAACCTTGCCTCTTTCTTATGGTTGACTATTCTAAGACAGGTTAGGCTAGTTATACTTTTTATTTTCATAGTTTGATTGGGCAAACACTTGATGAGCATATTGACAAAAAGAAAACAATGATGAGCATATTGACAAAAAGAAAAGGTACTTTTTCACTTTACGCCACCTAAAAAAAATGTTTTTTTCGAAATAACAAAAAATATGCTTCCAGAGGTTTTTTGGCTTAACTAACCACGAATATTTGGATGTTTTACTAACCCCGGAACGACGATACTATTAACTTTGGGCCCTTACAAATATTTTCTTTGTCGGTGTAACTTTTTTTTTTTGAGCAAAACTTAGATTTTCATATAGTTTGTTTAAGTTCGGAGTTTGTAATAGCCTAAATTGAGTTCATATTATTCGTATCTAGTTAAGCCAAGAATCTTGGAAGCATACTTACAAGACTTAGAAAAAATTAAAAAAAAAATTTATGTGGCGTAAAGTGAAAAAGTACCAAAGAAAACAATGTATTGGATTTAGACATTGAATACGTCCCCACGAATTGCGATGACATAGAGGAGGAGGAAGAAGAGGAAACTGAGGTGAAAACTGCGGCTGTACGATTCGTCCCCACAAATGCATTGCGAAGTCTGTAAATTTTCGAACAAAAAAATAAACCCCATAAACTGATTGTGAACATTTTATGTTCCTGGTGTTTATTTTGGTTCCCGAATCTTCGGGTGTTTTTCATTTTATTTGACTTTCGGGCCTTGGCAGACCTTCGAACGACCGAACTTTGAAAAAACTAGTGTGAAGAAAAAGGCAACTGCTTTTTTCATCCCTGATCACCCCTACGAGAGACTAATCTCTTGCTTTCAGTGTAAATCCGTCTTTTTTAGTTTCGGAACTTTTTTCTACGCTGAACAAATGCCAGGAAATGAATCCGGAGATTGATGAACAGATGTTAGGTTGGTAGTCCGTGCCCGTTTTTTTCTTTAAGTCAGTTTAGACGACAGTCTTCTTGGGCAAAACGGAGGAGACAGTGAGGGCGAATTGGCACCAAATGGGACCGGCAGAGGCCACACTTACAACGAATCTGATGAACAGGATGAAGACCCGGAGGCGCACGAATGGTAAACAATCAGACACAATGTCGACGAAACAAGTATTTTATGGGCCGAAAACCAAACATTATTGTTGCATTTTTACTGCTTAAAAAATTAATTGTACTGCTTTGGCACCAAATAAAGTTAATTTAATAAAAAATCGTCCATTTAATGAAAAATATATAACCAATTAACAGGTTCACTTTGGACAGTCGCTCGGACGAGTAAGTTTATTCTACGGTAGTCGGTTTTAAACCTATGGTGTGTCCCGGTTTTCGGTAAGCCGGTTTTACTACCACCGTTGACTTATTAAAAAAACAACAAACCAAAACATTTTGTTCAAGACACCGTTAGGCTAGGCCTGTTTTTGGTTTTTATTACCTACCGCCGTATAACTATTTATTTCTTTTCATCTACTCTCCATCACATTTTAACCTTTTATCGTTTTTCAGAGTACGACTCAGCGCAGAGGGACGAGCGAATTTGGTAATAAAAAAGCAAAATCAATTTAGGGTTTTTAACATTTCAGGAACGAATTGTTGGCTCACTGAGCGATGCACCGGACCATTTTGGTATATTGTGAACTAAAGAAATGTTACCGTTTTTTATTTAAAAAATCGGTTTATTTATTTTATTATATCCAAATTTAAATAATTTAGATGAAAATGCCTCGACGGATCAGAAGCCGAAGAATGACCAGGAACACATGGATGAGAATTGAAATGGCATGACTGATTGGTTGTTGATGAGGGAGCCAATATTGCAATTATATCTCCAAAACACATAATAATATTTCAAATGAATTCGTCTTTTTTCCTTTCATTCTATGACAAATTAAATTTACATAAAATAAATTGGTGGACCATTACTGAGGCGGTGTGACATAAAATTGACTGGATTGAGGAGCCCTGGGCTAATCCATAAAACGGTCGGGGTGATCGGACACAGTTCGTTCGCCTCTGTGTGCTGCCCGCTCGTTTCCCGAGTCCTATCCTTTCTTCATCCCCTCCAGCGACGGCGGCGCTGGGCTGAGAAGAAGGGCCGGTTTTCCCTTTTCAATTGCCGCCACCGCTGCTGCTGAATGACAAAGAGGGGGCACTTTGGCGGCGGCTGAAAATGCGCGGGGAGCAGCACAAATCACACGCCTCCGCTATTGCTCATCAGCACAACCCGCGCACGAATAAATGAATATTTATATATTTGCTGGGTGCCCAGCGGGTTATAGCTTTAGTTTCAGTGTGTCCATGGGATTAACAATTAAACCGCCTGAACCAATTCAACTTGGGGGGTCCAATAAGATCTGATAATTATTCAGGAAGAGCGGCGGCGGAGACGATTAATTGAATTGTGCCTGATTGGACATTAACATTCCTTTTACAGTACAAATTCATCAAATATTTTCCCATATATATATTTCAATTTTGGATAAATTATATCGAAATCTTTTTGTTAACGCAACAAATTGCGTTCTTAAAAAGGCGACATAAACAGCTGCTGGTGGTGTTTTTACACTTACCTAATTCTGTGACAGCTTCATAGTTGGTCTCAGCATAGAGTTTGAAATGCTTTCTCATCGCAAATCGACATTTTAAATTAAAATTATTTTTTATACCCCTCCCTCTAGCCCTGCCCTCCCCTCCCCTCGTCTTCTCTTGTTCCCCCGCCCTCTCTCTTTCATTCTCCCTCCCGTCCCCCCTGCCCCTCCCCTCGGCTTCTCTTGCTCCCCCGCCCACTCTCCCACCCTCCCTCGCGCCCTCTGCCTTTCCCCAGGCTTGCCTTCCTTCTCGTCTCCCTCCCCTCGGCTTCCCTTCCTCTCGACCTCTCTCCCACCCTGCCGCCCCTTCCTTTTGGTTTCTCTTGCTCCCCTCCCCCCTCCCCCCCTCCCTCTCTCCCAGCCTGCCGCCCCTCCCCTCGACTTCCTTCCCTCTCGCCCTGTCTACCACCCTGCCTCCCCTCCCCCCTGCCCCTCCCTTCGGCTTCCCTTCCTCCCCCACTCTCGCCCTCTGTCTCTCCTCCACTCTCTCCCCTCTCTCATTTTTAACATCTGGTGTTCCGTTGCTGGTAAGCAATGGATTTATCCATTATTATCCCTTGGATTGTTACCTTTTCAAAATGCAAATTTATTTTTATCCTTTTTTTGAAATAAGAAAAAAACACTTTTTTTGCCATTTGTCTATTTGAATTTAGGCCAAAAATTCATTCATTTTTTTCCGTGAATAATATGAAGAGAGAATTGATTTCGAAATTTAAAAAGAAACGAAAACATATAATTAAATTCTTTTTTTCCTTCTTATTTTTCGCAAATTTCCGCAATTTTTTCGGCCTCTTCAAAGTGTTCGCCTGCTGATCACCCATCACGAGACTGGAGAGTGATTATCGGCGGCAGAACCGGACTTTCGCCCCTTTCCCCCAACGATTCCCTTCTCTCCCCCCGCCACATAATCATCCAATTTTTGTTACACAGCAGCTGATTAACGGAAGAAGTTTTTTGTTTGCGCAATTTGAAAGGAATTTAAAAAAGGTAAATGAATGGAAACAAATTCAACTTTTTAATTCTTATTTTGAAATCACGTTAAAATATTACTTGCATTGAATAATTGTTGATCCATTTTTTTCACTTTATTGCCTTTGGTTTGTCCAAAAAGCCTTAAAATTTAATGTCCAGAATTTATTGAACAAAATGTGTATTTACAATGGACCAAAATTCGATTTGTAATTTTTTTTTCTAATTAAAAAATATATTCCAAAAATATAATTTTTAATTTTACCTAAACAAATATTCTTTATTTCCTTATCATTTTTTACCATCATTAGAAAAATAAATGAATTGCCCATTATTTTTTATCATCACATTTTCATATCAATCTTTTGTTTATTTTTTCCGATAATTTTGCGTTTTTTACAACGAGTCAGAGACTTTGTCAAAAGTTGAGTGCAGACGGACATACAAAAACATTTTTTTGCTTCCCATAGCAATTTTTTGTTTTTCGGTGACTGTCCGTGCGACCTTTTTACCCCCAAAGCGTCGCCGGTAGGCACTGAATGAAAGCGTTCCGCCGAAAATCCGTTGAATATTTATTTATATGTTGTGAATGGCGAGAAAGTGAATGAGGCGGAGGATTGTCGAGAACAAATAATCGGGCAATAATCGGCTGAATTGGAAAAAGGGAAAATGTTCTTGTCTATGGGCGTTTGAGTTTATTAAAATTCAAAATACATTTTTTTTTAATTCATTTTAATTTATTTAAAACCCTTATTTTTCTTTAGACTAATTTTGTATAAATTGGAAATTTTACCCCTTTTTTTAAATTAAAAACCCACCAAATGCTCGCCGTGTCCAGCAATTTGCCACCTTCCCCCGTCCATCAAAGGCCGCCTTGCGGCGTCGGTGTAAATGCGTTGGAAATTCAGCAGGACGAACTCCAAAGACGACAGCGACAACTCAGTGATCCGTGCACTGGTCCGTTTGCTTTGGGTATTATATTATTCAACAGGTGGCAGGGGGCGCGCCGAGACGCCCCCGGGGGGGGCGGTAATTGACAAAAAGTGGTCGAAAGGAATAGTTTCCCTTGGGGCAAATTCAATGAGTGATCAGACGAGACACACTTTTATTATTTTGCTATTGTTTTGTCTTTTTTCTTCGCTGCACTTTTAATGTTCTGTCTGGTGGCTGACCCGCCTCAATTCTTTTTGATCAAAAGGCGAACGGCAGACGGAGGAATATTATTACACACTGACAAATTGAAACAGTTTTGCTTTTTTTTTTTTTTCAAATAATCCACCCAATTTTGCGATAAGAAAAAATTTTAGCCAATAAAAGTCAAATTATTTGTTTCGATTTTTTTAATTTAAATTTTTGTTTCGATTTTTTTAAACATAATTTTGTATATTCCAAAAAAAATAAATTTTTTTAGAGTGTTTTTATCCAACATTTCTTTGAAATAAATTTTGTAATTTTCGCCACATTTTTGCAGACGGAATGGATTGTTACGCGGACGACAGAGAAGCGATGAATGACTTTGCCAAATACTTTAACAACGCCCACTTGAGTGATCTGAGTTTGGCAGTGGGCGAAGAAGTGTTCGTTTCGAAAATATATTTTTTTAAATTGCCCATTTTACAATTTTCAGCTATTCGGCCCATCGGCTGATTCTGTGCCGTAACAGCGAAGTGTTCGATCGGATGCTCAGCCAAAAATGGAACGGCGACAAAAAAGTCGGTCGATTTGCGGCGGGGCGGGGAGAAAAAAAATTGCCCAAAATTTGAGGAGGAAATTGAATTGACGGAAGAGCCACAATGTCAAGCAATGTTCGGCCCCTTCTTACGCTTCCTCTACTGCAATCATATTGTGTTGAATGCTGACAATGCATTACCGGCGCTCATTTTGGCCGACAAATATAATGTGACCGGTCTAAAAAAGGTGCCGGCGGGCGCTATGAGTGGGGGGGGGCGATGGGAAATGGGATAGCGGCGGGGATGGGGGGGGGGCGGTGAAGGTGTGGGTGGTAGGAAATGGGGGTAGAGGTGGGAAATGGGGTTAAGGAGGGAGGTGGCGGAAATGGGGGTAGAGGTGGGAAATTAGTGGAGGAGAGGGGTGGGAAATGGGGGTGGCGATAGTTGCGATGGGAAATGTGGGTGGCGGTAGGGGTAGGGCCTCTGGAGGTGTGGTAGATGGCGTTTGGGCTTGGAGGTGGCGGTGGGTCTTGCGGGTGGCAGTGAGGGTATTGGTTGGGGTTATGGCCTGGCCATGGCAACAATAATCTGGCAATATTTTCACAGATTTGCATTGATTTTGCGATTAATTATGTACTGCCTGAGCTGAAATTGAAGGATTTGTTCCATTTGTGGTTCAATTATTCCACGAAGGCCTACCACGTTCCGTTGATAAAGGTGAACTAACTTTCGTTGGGTTGAGTTCCAATGGGTCATTTTTCGTCTTTTTGGGGGTATGAAATATGGTCGAATTCGTAATTTTACCCCAAAGTTTTAGGTTTGCATCGAAATCCTTGCCAAACAGTTCAAGGAGTTGTCAACCAGTGAGGAATGGACTTCCGAATGGGCTGAGTTGGACCGTGATCAGCTCATTGAATTCTTGCGTAGCAACGACCTCGTGGTGCCCAGTGATTTTTTGAACTTTTTAATCTTTACTTTATTTTTATAAACAAAGAGAAAGTTTCTTTTACATTTCACTGTCCGGATACGGTAGCCCAAATTAAATAAATACAGTTAACTGTCCGGATACGGTACCCAAATTAAAACTGCCATCCGGATACGATAGCACAAATTAAATAAATACAATTCACTGTCCGGGTACGGTAGCCCTAACTAAATAAATACAATTCACTGTCCGGGTACGGCAGCCCTAATTAAATAAATACAGTAACTGTCCTGATACGGTAGCCCCAATTAAAATGCCGTACCCTTTAGATGAATTCTTCGTTTGGGAAGCCGTGTTGAAATGGATGGCAGCGCCGGCACACCCGGAAAGACGTGGCAGCACCAGTTCGCCAATTCTTGTCCAAATTTTGCCATTAATACGGTAGGCATTTGTACTTTATTTTGTTAAAGATGGTAAGTCCTTTAATTTGGTGCACAGATTCCCGTTCATGAGCACGGAGGAATTGCTTCAGATTGAGGATTCAAAATTGGTAAAAATGCCCCAATTGTGCAAACTGTTCACGCAACACACCCATTTGGCATACAAATTCATCTCACTGCCCTTGGCCAGTCGCATAAAGCTGATAAAGTCAGTGAAAAAGTCAAAACATTTTTTTTAATTTTTAAAATAAAATCTCCAGCAGTACCTTCGTCTTGAATTTTCGAATTCATTAAAATGTTTAGAAAGCAATTAATTAATTCTTAATCAATTACAGCGAAACGAACGGACCTCAATTTTTGTTGCGCAATTACACCGACGTGCAATGGGACAAAAGAATGTGCCTGACGGCCGAACAGCTTTACCTGCGCAACAATGACCACTCCTTCAAAGTGGGCATTACCAAATTTATTTTTCCCTTGAATTTGTTTTTAGTATAAATATAAATTCAAATTTTAACTCAATTCTTCCTTCAATCCCCATTCCCTGATACCAGTCCGGAGAACGATTCTGTTTATTACCACAAATATCCTTAATTGACAGGTCACCACCAAGTCCGGCTCGCTGACGCTGCCCCGATGGGAATGGAAGTTGGATTTCCAGGTGAATAACCAATTACCCATGAGTGAGTAATAGTTGAAACATGCACACAATTTAATTTGCTTGATTGAGCTGAACATTGACCGATTATCTCTCCAAGGGCACCCTTCGCCATCGGCAGAGACACCCAATTAATTCTAAGGGGCTCGGCCGGTATTTTCAAGAATCCGAACCGACTTTCACTCTCCCCCAATTCTTTATTCGACTGCTCACTCAGTTCGATTATCCTTGATCTCGTTTTTAAATTTCGAAATCGTTTTTTCCCTGCCGCTAAAGGTGGCACAGAATGTGTCAAGTGTCAATGACGAACTCCGACTGCAGCTGAGTGCCGTCGACGTGGACCATTCGGGCCGTTCCGTGGAGTACATGCTGATGTTATGCGGTCACAAGCGCGTGTTTCGCACCATCACCGGCACAAAGCTATTCACCAAGTCAAGGCATTGCAAAATTCATTTTTGTAACTTTTAAAATTATCGAATTTTTAAAACTTCAGATACAGCGCCGAATTGGACCTCCGTGGCAAAGTGGAGGCCAGCGAGCTGTTCATGGAACACTCGCCGCTGCTCACCGACGGCGATTTGCATCTTCAACTCATCCTGCGCCCAATTATATGATTCTCTTCTATCGATCATTCAATAACAAGACTGGCATTGTGCAAAAACCACAAACATTCAAATTTTTGGCAATTCCCTTATTCCTCCTCAATACCAAGCTGTACCTACCCGTCCGGGACTGATTCGTCAAAAACGAGATTTTGAAGACGGTCGGCCTCAACTAATCCACCCAGCACACAATGCACTCAGTAAATACATTGTATCAATGTCAAGAAAAACGATAAATGGCTAGCAAAGACAAGGACAATTATTGGGTAAAATCGAACAAGATTATGTTGGAATGGACGATGGCCCGGGGGGTCCTCCGCCGTTGCCATCGTCGGACGGTGGCGGTTTTCTATTGCTTTCCACATGGCCACGGCAGTGCTCACTTTCACATTCCTTTAAAGGAAAGAATTTTTAAGAGCTAAGGTAGAACCCAGGCCCGTAACCAGGGGGGGGGGGAATGGGGGGAATTCCCCCCCCCCCCGAAATCGAAAAAAATGGGAAAAATTTGCATTTTTCCCAGCAAAAAAAAATTTTGATTCCCCCCCCCCCCCGAAACCAAAAATTTGCCGATTCCCCCTCCCCCCGAAAATTTTTTCTGGTTACGGGCTTGGTAGAACCAAATAATGCAAAACGAGGTGGAACTAAGTCTTATTGTTAGCCGAAATTGAAATGGATTTTTGACGTCGAAAATTTGTGTAATACTGACTTTTTTTTGTCAGACAAATTAACAAACTCCGTAATTTCACATTTTCTTCGAAATTCGACCTCACCTCGTCATCGCCGCTGGACGCGTCCGGATCATCCCAACTGCGCTTTTTCTTGTAAATACAGCAACATTTCGACTTCTTTTTGCCCATATTTTCGTTGTCCACAGTTTCTGTGCTCCATTGAACCCTTTGGAAGGAAATAAATGGAAACATTTATTTATTTTCATTGACTAACATTGAGTTGACGTGGTAGCAAGCAATACAAATTGGATTTTACCGATTAATATTGGATTAATTACCTAACCGGTACTTGTTTACTTTAAGTCAACAATTTTTTGGAAAAAATTTTTCAGATTTCAAAAACATTAAAACAAGTTTTAGGGAGTTTCCATGATCGCTTATCACGAATCCGACATCTATTTCGCCTAAGTTCAAACCCCGGACAAGAACTCGAACAAAAAGTCGAAAATTCAAAAATTTTCAATTTTTTTTTATTTCTAAGCCCTTAAAACGGGGCAATCATCTAGATCATTCGTCCCGAAATTTTTATTTTAGAAAATTCTGTAAATATTTTTCTAGTGCTATTTTAATGCGCTGGGCATGAATCCAACCTTCTTTTTGCCCGATTCCGAACCCGAATTAGAACATTGGTAGTACTTTGTCCCCCAATTTTTGAAAAAAATTTAAAGTTTTAAAAAGACAATAAGACAAATTTCTAGGGGTTGTTGGGGTCGCTGATCATGAATTCGACATCAAATT
>JAKKIK010002599.1:0-10534 GCA_024500135.1 Heterodera carotae
CCCCCCCCCTCCGCCCATCACGTCTCTGGTGGATTGGGATCGGGCTGTTTTTGCCTCTCCTCTCCCATGACAACCCCACCGTCCCCCCCCCCCCCCCCCCCCCTCCCCCCAATTGAAGCCAGCCTCCCCTCTAATAGAAGCCTCCCGCATATTTTATTGTGCTAACGCATACACAACCATTTTTATTGGATATGTGGCATTTAACAAACTTATCTTAAATGCAGCTTTTATACAAGAAAGTGTAAAATATATTCTATTAATAAAAATTGTAAAATTAAATAACATTTAGCACTGAACGGATTTAAAAAGAATAATTGTTTTAATACCCAATTTTCGTTTAAGAGACCAAAAAATCATGAGGGCCGGGAATTGAAAATAGCTCTGGGTAATCCAATCTCATCCAGTTCAGTGCTATCCTCTCCGCCCCACAATATTAGTTAAATAAATTAGGATACAATCTTTTTAGAAAATTTTTTATTGGCAATTCCTTTGTCGGCAATCACAAAAATTGTTGCACATGACATACAGTTTGTTTGTGACGTCGTCCTCAACAGAAGAAGCCTTTGTAATTTCTTGTATTAGAACAAATAATTGAATGGAAGCTTTTCATATTTATTCGGGAGCGCAAAGGACCCGGGGACCAAGCCGGCTTATTGCGCCGGGATCCCGCTGAGATTTAATGGTAGATCCAATGCTAAAATAATGGTCCCTGTCGATCCTGAATTCCCAGTTAATCCTGGAATCTCTACTCCGATAATCTTAAATTCCCAGTTAATCCTGGAATCTCTACCCTGATAATCCTGAATTCCCAGTTAATCCTGAAATCTCGGCCTCCGTTTAAAAAAAAAGTTGCGTGTCTAGCAAATTTAAATCTGTAAATTCTCGCCACCTTTTAGGCGACGCCGCGCGTTGCCCCCCACACACCCAGCAACAATGGCAGCACAATTGCCATCACAAAACCGGCACGGGCAGATGCCATGACGCCGCACAAATGAGCATTGCACAAATCGGTATCACACTGGGTGCAACAACTTGTGCCACCTTTTTTGGCACATTCTTCATTCAGCTTGGTGCAGTCGAAATGCTTCGGATTCTCACAGTCCTCATGTCTGGTCCAAGGGATGACTTCTAAAACACACACAAATTTGCTGACGGGTCCAAATTAAAAAGCTTAAAACGGAAAATCCTCGGAAGATTTAAATGATATTGATCAAAAAATTCTGAGACAAAGGGTTTTGATCAAAAAATTCCATCTTAGGTATATATTAAAAGGGGAAGGGGTAAATTCGCGAGGGGGGTGGGAATTATTAAAGCTTAAAAATTCAAAATCTAGATATTTCTTTGGGGAGGCAGAGTAAGGGTGGATGGGGTAATACAATTTAAGGCCAAATAAGGGCTAAAACCAGCACACAAACTCACTTCCGCCCGAGTCGGTACATGCCGCAGAAATGCAAATGGTATTTGATGCCGAACAGGGGACTTCAAACGATTTCGTTTTGAACTGTGTGTCCTGTTCAGTCTCAATGTAATGCTGGCATTTCAGGCCTATGTAAATTTAAATTTTTTTTTTAATTTTAAATTGAAAAATTGTCAAACCTTCGACAAAAGCACCCGGCGGCACAATGATGGCACAAAGAATGACGAAATAAGCAGCGGTCGACTGAATAGCAGTTGCGCGAAGCATATTTCTTCTCTATGCTTTATCCAACAAAATATTTTCGTTTTTTAATGAAATAATTTCAAAATTAAATGGATGGCGCTTTTACCCCTTCTTAAAGTTTAACCATTGGGTGGGATTGTTAATGATCATCTTATCTAATCAATCCCTGCCCTCCGGCGTTTTAACTAGGGTTCAGCGGGACCGGGACTTTTCACAAAAACCGGGACCGGGACCACTTCAGTCCCGGTCAAAAAACCGGGAAACCGAGACAAAACTGCTGGAGTCCCGGGTTTAGTCCCGGTCCCGCTGAACCCTAGTTTTAACCGTCCAGAAGCTTGCATATTTCGTACGCTTAGCTCTTAAATAAAAACATTTTTTTAACTAAAGAACCCTTTGGTTCTAGAGTTAAAATGGAAAGGTCAGCGAAGGGGGGGGGGTCTAATTTCAAGTCCCATTAAAAGGTTCGGATGAGGAGGAGGTTTATTTTCAATGCCCATGAGAGTTCAAATGGAGGAATAAGCGGAGGAGGGGGGGAGTCTCTTTTCAGCACCCATAAATGGGGGATGATTCTATTATAGGGGTTCAAATAGAGCAATAAGCTGGGGGGACTCTATTTTCCATGCTCACTAATTTTTTTGCCCTGGTCCTCGGGATGGAATCCTATTTTGAACGAAATTTTTTGTCAAGAATAATGGGAAATATAAAATAAGTTAACAAAATTATAAAAAATAAATGAATAAAAAGGGTTGGGAATGTTAATATGTTAATGACAATTGTACAAAATATTTTTTATTATAGCCAAAAGAGTGACACTTCGCTTAGCAAAATAAAAAAAGGGAAAACGAATGGAATGATTTATATTATTTATTTTACCTAATGCATAAAAAGTGATGAATGGAATGATTAAGCCGAAATAGCGTTGGGGGAGTCGCTTCGATTTATCAAATGAAGAATCTTGAATTATTTTTTTAATCGAAGAAAAATAGGTTTTTTTCGGGACATAACCCAAAACCGACAGAGTCCCAAACCGACTGGTTTCGGTTTTATTTTGAAAAATTGGTTGACCTCAAAAAAGTTTTGTTATGAGATTTTAGGTGCGATAATTGCCTAAATAGATTTGATTGACTTTTTACAACAAAACAAACAAAAAAGGATTAAAATTGCGATTCACGCAAAAAGCGAACACTCGCAGTTAATCAATCAATTCCCTAAAAAACGCCGGATCAATGATCCCGGGGATCAGCGGAAAAGATGATCAGAAGAGTGGATGTATTTGTTAGCCATCATTCGGATATAAATGGTAACACGCGGCGGATATAAAAAAAAAAAAAGTATTTTTAGCCCACTGAGCAGATCAGTTAGCCACCTCTGTGGGCTAGTAAATCGCGTGATGGGAAGCAGTGCCGACAGGCGCCCCAGGGATTTTCACAATATTTTGCGATTTTTAATTGAAAATTGACCAAAAAACCTTCAATTGTAAGCCGGATTTCGGGATAGACTTTTTTTTCGGCAGAGGGTTATCCTTAAAAGAAAGCACGCTTGGTTAATATCTAAATGCATTCATTTTTTTTTTTTGCCTTTTTCTCTACATGAAACCGATGCAGCCGCCCAAGCGATGTTTTTTTTTACACATTCATTGAAATTTGTTGAGTGAATAAGTGCGAGCAAAAAAATGAAAAACGGGGGGGGGGGGGTTGGATGGGCTTTATGTACAACAAAATAACACACAGCAAAATGAGTCATTAAACGGCGGATGGATGATGGTGATTAAGCCCAAACGGCAGATGATCAACAAGATATTTTTATTTTTATTCATTTAGGAAATTTATTTATTTCGTCAAATTCCTCACCGTTTCCCTATAAGGATTTATTCCCCTCTCCGCTAAGAACAGAATTAAAATTCGGCTTCCTGCCCGAACGTCGAACGGTTATGGAATACGATTTTTTATGAAATCAAACTGATACGATGATATCCCTCGTCAGGAGATAACCGCGGATTGTTCGAATACGGACGGAAATGGACAATATTTTTCGAGACTTGCCAAAATGAACCTAGACAGATCAAACTTTTATAGAAATGGCAAATTTTCGCCACTCCATCCTTTCCCACCTTTTTACTGTTCTTTTTAACATCATTCTGCTGGTGCGGCCGCTGCTTGTTGGCACGGCACCGGCGGAGTTGCACACTTGTGCCCTGGACGGAATTGATGTGTCATCGATGAACATTTTTGACCGCCCCTGTGAAGTATTGTGGCCCAAGCGGGCACCCATTTATTGCTATGGCAAAATCATTGAGGTACGGTATAGGTAGAATGGGGGAGAGGAGTGAAAACCAAAAAATATCAAAAAACGACGTGAGTCCAATATATGGACGGACACCTTCGGTACTTATAATTAATGATAATAAAGCCCCACCACCAGGCTGGGGTTTTCTTTTTTATTCAAATAATACCCCTAGTGCGCAGTTGTCCAGTTTTCCCGTAATAAAACACGAACATGAAAACAAATCACAGGCAGTCAATTACCATGTCGTGCTGTTCGGCAGCGACTCCAAACATTTTGTTGATCGACCGTTGAAAAATGAGCCTGAAAAAGTGGTGGAAGCGTTCAAATCAATGTTTGGCATCACTAATGATTGGGGTGCATTCAATGTGAGCACAATGAATGCTGCGCAGGTGGCACAACTGCGAACATTTGTTCGTCAAAATTTTGGCCAGGCGGAAAATGTGTTGCAAAAGTGAGTTATAGTTCAAATTAGGGATTAGCGTCAACGACCTGGGAAAAAAATGTCGGGGACGATCATCCCCAACCAATTTACCTCAACCGCGAACGTCGGTGAAAAGAATGTCGGGGATAGGAGGTGATCATCCCAGACCAAATTTGCCTAGTAATGTAAGGTTAAGCCCAAACGCCGGGGAAAAGAATGGCGAGGAGAAATTGCTAAGTAAGGTAGGGTGCAGCTGAACTTCGGAGACAGGAATGTTGGGGATCGGGTCCAAATCTTGATTCCGGCATAATCCTTCTAAACCGTTAACCGAAAATTTTGTGCCAATTTCGCTACCCCAACGTTGCACACCAACAACCTCCGACATTCTTTTGCCCGAAAAATCATCGCACAAATCCTGAACCTCATTAGTCATTTTGAAGAAAATTTTTTAAATTAAACTTATAAATTAAGGCATACTCCGGTTGATTGGGTTGAAAATCCGCCAAAATTTGAGCGCATAAAAGACCCAGAATTCAAGAAATGGGCCAAGGAGTTGAACAATCTCTGGAAGGAATTGGGAAGAAAAATGCCACCGGAAGTGAGAAGTTTTGCACAATTTTGTTACAGGCTAAAACATTTAAAATTAACGCCAATTTTGGCATAATGTTTATAAATGTATTTTTTTAAACGCAGTTGGAACACGACCGGAAGCACTCGCTGATCTATGTGCCCAATCCGTTTGTGGTGCCGGGCGGGCGTTTCCGCGAGTACTATTACTGGGACACATATTGGATTGTGCGCGGACTGCTCGCCTCCGGTGAGTGTGTGAACATTATTATATCTGCAGTTTTTGGATCCGACCGATACCGGAGCACAAAAAATTTTTGATTTGTAAATGTCACTGAATTTTGCATTTGACTTTTTAATTTTAAATTGAATTAAAAGGGATGACACATTCTGTGAAGCTGATTTGCCAGAATTTTGCCCATGTGATCAACCATTTGGGCTTTATGCCCAACGGTGGTCGGATCTATTACAGTAAACGTTCACAGCCGCCTTTCTTCACATCGTAGGTTTACAAAAAAAAAAATTCTGTAAATTTAAAATATACAATAATCAATTTATATAATTAGCATGGTCTACGATTATTATGCGGCCACTAGTGACATCGAATTTCTCAAGAAAATGCTGCCCGTGCTAGAAAAGGTAATCAAACTACCTAATTTATGTCATGAATTTTCGAGTATTTAAATTGATTAGGGTTATCCCGGTCCAAACATCCCAAACCCCGGCTTTTTGGTCTATTCTTTACCAAACCTCTGGATTGATCCACGACTCCCGCTTTACCCAACCTCTGACACGGACCCCCCATCCCACAATATTGCTCTCAAAATCTTTAATTTAAAATGTGTTTATTTTTTGTTGAATTTTAAATATTTTTCAAGATTTTATTACCGTATTTTTATTTAACAGGAACTCAAGTTTTGGATGACAAATCGTTCTGTTGACGTTGAAGTGAAAGGGCAGAGTGTTAAGCTGTGTCGCTACAGGGCTGACAGCAATGTTGGTCAAAAAAAAACAGAACAATTGTTTGCCGTCAAACAAAAGCTTTCGATTGGACAACTGCAACAAAATAGGCCCAAAATGTTCAAAAACTGATCAGCACATATCTTTTGGCCCAAAAACTTTGATCACCAATTTTTCAATCGATATCAACGATAACGACAATTATTTTTTTGTCACATAAATTGCAAATTATTGCATGTTATTTATGAACCCAAATTTAAAGGTGCCACGTCCCGAGGCATTCTGCAAGGATGTGCAGCTGGTCAAGGACATCAAAGACCCGGCGAAAAAGGCCCAAGTTTGGCGTGAAAGGGCATCTGGGGCCGAATCAGGCTGGGACTTCAGTTGTGAGTCATTTTGGGGTCCAAAATAAGACCATATTTTGAAAACGCACTTTTAACTAAAATTTCATTAAATATTTCGACATTTTTTGAGCAATTGGCAAATAGCCGAAATAAGTACATCTTATAAATAAGACCAAGTGCCATCTCTAGGGTATACGCTTAAATTTCGTGATCACGCAAATCATGATTTAGAAAACACGGTAAAGATAAGAATAATCATGGTTTACAAATTGAGCATGATTAACTTGATAACGAGATAAGAATACCGATTTGGAAAAAATTAATCAATATTAAGGATTAATCGTTATTAAGGCGTAAATCACATGATGAGAATAAAAGGCCCCTGGTGAAAAGCTCTCATTACGATTTTATTAAACAATTAATCCTATTACCACAACATTAATAATCGTTTAAGCCCGATGGATCAAGGAGGACACGGCGGACCCGAAGGACGCTTGGAAGCATATCAATTTGAGAACCACTGACATTGTTCCGGTGGATTTAAACGCGCTGATTTGTGGAAATTTGGAGAAATTGGCACATATGTCGCTGCTGCTGTCCGGCATGTTTTATATAAATGGACCCATTCTTAACTTTAAGTCACTTCTTTTTGGGTTTGTAGAGAATTAAGCGCGCCTTTGCTTTATTAGCAAGAAATTGATTAGGGCAATATTGACATAAAATTCATGTAGATCGTGTATGAGGGGTATAATTGCGATTGGACCATTCAACCAGGTATAAATCCGCTGGGATCGATTCTATCCGGTACAAATCCGTGGGATCAATTCGAACCCCAACCTGATTCAATTCGATCAGGTGCAAACCCGTGGGCTCTATTGAATTATCTCAACACTTTAAGCCACCGCTATCATTATAAATTTTTTTTTTTACCCAAGGTGACCATGACAAATCGAAGGAGTATCTTCAAAAGTCGGCCGAGTATCACAAAAAATACCAACAATTTCGGGAGGCGTTTTTCACCGTGTTCAAGAGCGATGACGGCACGTACAACGACCATTTGCAGGGGAACGGTCAAAAAGGGCCCAAAGCGTTTTATGCGAGCACAATGATGCCATTGTTCACGGGATGCCATGGCACTGTTGATGTGGAGTCAGCCGAGCAAATGCTCAATACGCTGGAGACAATGAACAAAAACAACGGCTTTCTTAACCATCCATTCGGAATTCCGACTAGGTAATATAAAAATGGAGATTTAAATCAAATTTTTATTCATTATAAGGAACCAGGGCCAGACGGCCCTTGGGGGGAAAACTCCACGGGCGCTTTGAACACCGGGGCCAGCAAAAGAAAACATTTCATTTTTTTTAAATTCTAATAGAAACAAATCTGAGGCCTAAGCTGAGCAGAGAGCAGAGTCTTGAAGAGAGTTATTCAAAATTCTATCCTTAAATGCTTTAAGTGCTAGAATACTCTTTAGGGAATTCATTTTATAACCTATTCCTTTATCGACATAAATTAACCTCCTAAAATTGTCAGATTGATCAACAGGTCCACACTCTAGTGTTTTGCATAGTAGGCATCAGGGAAAAATTTTCCTAGGTACGGGCTTGGTAGGCATGTTTTTTGCTGCTGGTTCCGGCCCCTCCCCCGTCATCTGAGAGGGGCTTAAAAAGAAATGCCTCCCTAAATAGAGCCCCTCACCCTAAAGCAGCGCTTTTTATGAGAATTGTAAATAATTGCTTTTCAGTATTTTTTTCTCTAAAAGTTTATGATTGACACTTTCTTACATTAAAAGGGTTAAATTTTGATTAATTACTTTTCATGCAAATTGCGAAGGATCATACATATTCGAAAACGCTTACAGTTCACTCAACACATCACGGCAATGGGACTTTCCAAACATTTGGCCGGTAATGCAAATGGCGGGATGGGAGGGAGAGGGGAAAGGGGCGGGGGGGGGGGAACTGAAAACGCCCCCGGCCAGCCAACTATTAGGCCATTATCACTCTTTTAAAGTCAGGCTCCACGTTAGGGGCCCCGAGCAATAATAGATATACCGTATTTCCTCTAATTGCCGCCCCGGGGCGGCTATTTTTCAATACCCCCTCAAGGGGGGCGGCTATTAGAGGAAATACGGTACCTAGTAGGTTAAATGAGCCCAGGGATCGGATTTAGTGATGCTCGAGTCGGGAAGCTTATCCCTGTTTATGGACAATTGTTTAAATATTGTATGTAATGTACATAATAGGTACTTAGTATATTTATTCGCTTATTTAAGCCGCTGAGCCACATGATGATTGAAGCATTTTCCCGATCTGGCAGCAAAATGTATAAAAATATCTTTATATATTATTATGCGATTTCGCTACCGTTTATGAACTAAAAAGCAATACAGTTACCGTATATCACATTACCGTAATTAACTCAGAATGCGGGACAAGGCCATTGGATGGGCACAACAATGGTTGTCCGCCAACCACAAGCTGTACAGAAGCTGTCAAAATAATATGTGGATGAAAATGGTGGCGGACACCGGCCTCCCCGGGGGCAAAGCCGATTTCCATGCGCAAGTGAGTGCTTGCTGTGCACACGTTCCGTTGTAAATGGATGCCTAAAATCAGCAGGGGTGTGCACCAGAGATGGTGCCGGATGCCAAAAATGAAAGTCCGGGATTCCGGACCCCCAAAAAAAGCCCGGAATCCGGAATCCAGAATTTTTTTCAATCAATAAAATCCAAATTTGCTCCGGGCCCGTAAAATTATACCTATTTTTTCTCTATTTCCTCTAATAGTACCCCCGGGTACTATTAAATTTTTTTCGAAAAAAGTCCGGAATCCGGCACCATCCCTGGTGTGCACGGACACGGAGAATCCGCACAAATCCGCCGATTGTCTACGAATAACGATTTTTGTGAAATCAGAAGGACATGGGCATTAAAGTCATGTCCGTGCCAGCGAAAATATCCGGATAATCCGCGGATTGGCCAGATCGAGGGGTAACGATTTTTGAGAGAATCGGGCGGATATAGACGGACACGAATATGTTGGCTTTACATTTGGTTACAAAAATGCGTGTAACCCAAAACGAAATGTTTCTTCGTCAACCTCTGCTAGGGCCTTGTTTTAAATATGGATATAAAACTTTAAATATAAAAAGACCCCTCACACATTTGACTGTCCCCCCCCCCCTAATGGAATCCTTCCCAGAGGGGTATTGCAAAAAGGTAATATGGTGCATTTAAGACACTCTGCTGGCTGATCAAAAAACTGCCAGTTACATTATCCCCCTAATTATAGCTGGGCTTCGGCTGGACAAACGGTGCCGTGTTGGATCTGCTGGTTAAGTATGGCGACAAAGTGACACTGCAAAAGATGCCGGATGTGAAATGCAGTAAAAGTAAAACGGAAAAGCCGAGTGAGCCCAACGAATTCCCACCGCCAGATTAAGAAATCAACAACAGATTGGATTATGGATGGATTTCTGGGCGTGATCAGAACAAATAATTGAGACTAAAATCGGACAAAAAAATTAATTGATCGAAAATATCAATTAATGGACCGATAAATTGATCAATTAATTGGTTGATTAATTGAATAAATCTCGATAAATTTCAATACCGACAAAATGATCAATTAATTGATTGATCCGGTTTTCCGATCTTTAATTGAGACATATGTAAACTGACATAAAGAATTTAATTTCTAAAATCACTTTTGAAATTAGATTTTATTAGAATTTGTGCACCATTAAAAAAAGCTTTGCCTATAAAAAACCTCTTATGGAAACCGCTTTAAAAGCTGTCAATATTTTTATGTTAATAATAAATAAATGTTCATAACAACATTTTTATTCGATAATTCGCTTTCTTTTACAATATAACAGAAAAAAAGAAATGTATGTATTCACTGAAATTTTTATTATCGAATTTGAATCTTTTTGCAATGATTTCTCAGCCATCTCCACGGGTAATTGTTTACAACGGTCCTGAAATGTTTATGTATTAGCATAGTTCCTTTATTAGAGCCCCTTCTGATAAAGCCCCCACTTTAATAGGACCCTCTTTTTAAGTGGGTTGGAAAGTGGGGTCCACTCCGCTCTAAAATGCCCCATTTTTAATGGGGGTTGAAATATGAAGACCTCTGAGTGAGACGACAAAATGATGGCACATTTTTTTTGTCCATAATTACCGGGTATGGGACGTTTCCGGACCGCCGTTTCCGGACCAGACAACTTTAGGACACCATAACTTTTTTCTTTGTCAACTAAATTTTATAAATTTGATATCATTCGAAAGCT
>JAKKIK010002600.1:0-10533 GCA_024500135.1 Heterodera carotae
TTTTATTTTATCTTGATCACTCGCATTGCTCATTTGTCTGCTGAACGGCATTTGTTTTTGCGTATTCAATTGATTTGAAACACTTTTAATTGTGTTTACTCTTTCTTCAACAATTTGTTGGACTTGGTTTAGGGATTTCTTCATTTGATCAAAAATGCCGTCGAAATTGGCAAAACATTTGCAGAATTGGCATTGTGTCTCCTCTTCGCCATGAGCCCCAGCATTTAAATTGATGAGCTGGCGCAAAAAAAAAGCAATTATTTTTTATATTAAAAAAATTCATTATTAATTACCGATGCTTTTTTCTTCATTCGCGGTTTTGGATCAGTCAATTTCCATTGTATCAGAAGCATTTCCTCCTCTTCTTCTTTCTTTTCTTCCCCCTCAATATAAATTAGCTGTGTGAAGCCAAGCTACAAATTTTATTTATTAGTATGGATATTTCAAAATGTCGAAGTTAGGCACTGCACGTATTTTTCATCTTTTTTTATGTCCCAAAAAGAGTAAAATTCCTATTTTTGGCACCTTACACATTCAATTTAAAGCATTTTCTGTGAAATCGTACCAAACTCGATTGAAAATGGCGAAAGTTGAGACCCCCCATTTTCACGTAAAGATTTTCTTTACTATGTAAGCATCAGTCCTAATTATGGATGGCTTAATGTGATTATGGAAATTCCAGCCAAAAAATGTTTTACCCCTCTTCTTTTACCGTACCGATTCTTTCTGCTTTAAATGGTGTGTTTGCTTTTTTAAATGACTTTTCATTTGCATATTAGCGTCATCAATTTCCATTTCATCATCAGAGTCATCAATGGTAATGGGGTCAAATATTTTGTGTCCTTTTTTTAACAATTGCCTCCTAAATTATGTTTCATTCAGATTTTTATTTATTTGTTGTCCCCATAATCAACAAATAAGCAAATGCGAAAAAGGAATGCCAAATGATTAACACTTATTCAATGGAAAAAATATTAATCCCCTAAAGTTGTCTTTAAAAAAGCATGACTATTAAATGAGACATGTTCATTTAACCACACCAAAATTTTGGACTTATACATGATAAATGTTTATGCATATTGTGGGAAATTCATCAGATATCTGATATTTTCGATAACACCGAACCCGAATCAAACAAAAAGTCGAAATTTTAATTCTTCAGTCGTTTTGAGATAAATTTGTGTTCTAATCACAAATATGGCATTATTTTACACCATTTTGCTCCCTGACACAAATTTTGGGCACTTTGAATGGTTTGTGAAGATGACTTTTATAATGACTTTTTCTCACTTTTTAAAAATTTTGTGATTTTTTCATGACTTTTTTTGCGTTTTTATGAATTTTAGTCTTGAATTTGGTGGAAAATTGGCAAAATGCACCCCCAAGATCGACTTTTTGATTTTTTTTAAAAGCACACCTTAAAAACCGATTTTTCTGCCCGAAAAATCAAAAAGTACACCAGTGAAAATCGATTTATTGCTATCAAAAATTCAAAAATGCCCCTAAAACTTTTTTTTCTAAATTAAAAACATTTGATTTCCAATAATTTTTGTTGATTTAAAAATTTTTGGCTTTAGAAAGTCTTGAAAAAAATTCGTGTTTAAAAATTTTTAATGCCTATTTTTGTGCCTTTTTTGCCATTCTTCGTGACTTTTTGGCCTTTTTTAACGGCTTTTTCGTGACTTTTTGGCGATTTTTTTTTAATGACTTTTTAGTCGTCTTTTTGGGATTTTATAATGACTTAAATTCCGAGCCCTAATTATTATATATATGTTGCGCCCGATAATTCAACCGATTCTGAATCGAGTACCCGCGACGTTTTGGTTCAATATCGGATACCCGATTCAGAATCGGGTGATTTTCAATATCGGGTGCAACATAAATAAATCGTGACAGGGGACACTAAATGGGACCCCTGCTTAACAAGGATTTTATTTCTAATCCGCCCGGCATTATAATTGCCGCACCAAGGAAATGTGTCATCATGATTCATGAATTTACCGTTTGATCCTTTTATTGCTTTTGGTCGATTGCGTTGTTGAAGATTCTTTCACAGAATTACTTACAACAAATTGTTCATGTCCCGCGGATTCAGTTGGACTTTTTGAAAAATCTATAAACTCATAATTTGACCATTTTCATAATTATCTTGTAGCATATTACCCCACCCCTCCCGCCCCAAAATTTTTTCAAAATTCCTTAAGTTGCCTTTTTAAGTGTAACAGAGATGTTGAATATCGTATCTCAAAAAGCGAGATGCGAGAAATGCGAGCGTTAAAAAAAAGCGATGGTTTTATGAAGCGAGAACGATACAGGCAAAAACGCGAGAAATGCAGAAAGCGAGATTTTTAAAATTAAAATTTTTTCTTAATTCTCAAATACCGTACGCCCGCTAAGCTTAAAATAGTCCCAAATTCGACACTTCTCAAAGAAATAAACGATTAAGATTAATATGTGTAAAGTTCAAATTAATGAGCGGCTTAAATCTTATACTGAGATTATGTTGAGCTTACGAATGAGACCTAGTTTTTAAAAATGGGTCGACTATAGAAAATGGTTAAATTACTATATAATCAAAATTTACATACTCCCTCTAATAGAGCCTCCCTGACAACTAAGACTACAATAGTTAAAAAAGATTGAAAAAATTCCATTCTGAGAGAATTAAATCTCATTTCTTATATATAAAATACTTATATAATTTGGAAAAGTATACAAAATAAAGACGAATTTCCTCTACATATTTGATGGCCTTCCTCCATTTGAAGGCCCCCGTAGACGAGGATTGAAAATTCGAAGGCCCGGGCCTTCAAATAGAGGAAATACGGTAGTTTTCTTCCTTTCAAGGACAATTTTGGTTGCTGTTCCGGTGGTTTTCAGTTCAGGCTAAGCTCCAATTCCGGTTTTTTGAAATTTCTGTTTTGACCAACTCTATCTACACACATCCCGAGGGGCAGTGTAAATAAATTATTCTACATAAATTGAGGAAATACTCATTACTTTGTCCCGACGCTTCTTCAGTTTGAACATTGTTTTGAGGCTTCACATATTTTTCTTTTCCTCCACTAAGCAGTGCCTGAAATGTTCAAAAAGCCATAAAATTATTTCTTAATAATATAATTAATTTAATTTACCCATTGGTCTTTTTGCTTAGAGCTATTCTTCTTTTCTTTGACGCATTGACAAATTGTTGACAATAAGCCGAACAAAAGCAAACAACGAAGCGGTAACATTCGCTTAATTTATTTGCTTTTAATTAATTTAACTCGATATAACTTTTATTTTAAATACCTAATATTTTTATTATAATATAAAAGACATTTTATTTAAGTATTACATGTGTATTGATATAAAAGGAATGGCAAATATTGATGAGATAAAATAAAACAATTATAGGAATCGATTGCCAAGTGAGCATGGATACCAACAAATTATGTGTTTTATAATATGTTTCACTGCTTTCCACCGCGCTAAATTTTTTTTGCCATGAAAATATTTTCGTGTTTTTCTCATCAATTGGTCTAGTTTCAAAAACTATTTTTTTTGCTTTTTTCGGTTTATAGATTCACACTTAATAAAAGTTTCAACCTTATATTTAATTTTTTTTTAATTTGAATTTAAAAAATTAAGTTATGGTGATTTTGACCTCAAAAATAATTTTAAAAAGACGAAAATATATGATGAGAGACTTGCATTTATTTACTTGTTTGTAAAATCAGGTTCGGGATGGGATCCCACTCATTCTTTCAGATCAACTCCTTTCACAGATAAACAATTTAAGTCGGGGGGATAATCGGAGCAAACAATTTATTTTTACGGCGCCACAAAATTGGAGACTACACGGATAGCTCCAATAAAACATGAATTACTACGACTGAACACGATGAATAAAAGGATGTGGGGGGGGGGGGGCACAATATCAGTGATGAGGGGACAGAGGCCAATCACAATTAAAAACGACAAAAGACAGAGACAAACGACAAATCCCAAAACGACGTAGAAAAAGACAAATCGACGAATTCAAACAACAAATGCCAAATTAGTCGTTTGTCATCCAGTTTGTCTTTTGCCGTTGGTAATTGTGATTGGCCCCAGCAGCAGGGGTCAGCAGCAGCAGATACCAATCTTTAATGGGAGACAAACAAACACATTGGGGCAGACATACATAACAAACAAGATGACAATAATTATTCAGGGAAGGAAAATCCAAACTGTCGTCAAAGAGTCAAATTTAGGACATCCGATCACAAATACTTGGAAGCATTCATTGAATTCACCACCACAATTTTGTTTGAAATAAATAGTGGAGCGACAGCAGCAGCAGGTGTGTTCTTGATTCTACACATTAGAGCCTTTTTGTACGCTTCACGATAATCATTGCTAAATCAAACAATTTTTAAACCCCATTCATTCATTATAATTATTAAAGATGCAAAAAAGGCAAATGCCCTTTTTTCTGCGTTCTATATTAAGCATAAAAACAAAACGTTTTCCATTCTTTTTGGGCTTATACGTTTGGTTTTATAATGCCTGTTTTGCCCTTCTCGAGATTTTTGTGCCCTTATTGATTCCGTTTTGGCGTTTTTTTGAATTTCGGTCATGAATTTAGTTGAAAAAAAGTAAAATGCACTCATAAAGATCTAAAATCACCCTTTTGTTATAAAAAATTCAAGAAATGATCCCAATTTTTGGTTAAAAAGATAAAAACACCTTTCGATTTTCCAAGAAATTTTGTTGATTTAAAAATTTGGTGGCCTTAGAACGTATTGAAAAATTATTGACTGAATTTTTAATGCCCCATTTTGACATTTGGTGCCCTTTTTCATGCACTTTTTGAAGTTTTTTGGTGTCCTTTATGGTCACCCTTTTCGCAATTTTTTGTGCCCCTTTTTGCATTTCTAATAATTATCAAATATTCTATACTGGGATAAAGTGGATGTTGAAAAATAGAGTCTCCTGAGGCTCTAATTAAAGGAAAATTAGTATTTATGTTTTTGTTGCCTGTTCAGTAAAAGGATGGGCGCTCCACTGGCTGATGCCCAAATGGGCACACAAGTGATAATCCCGATCAGTACACTTGTGATGTTGGCGATCATTCTTTTTTGTGCCACCGGATCAGTCATGAAGCAATTTACGATCAGAGATGTTATGTAGAAGAGAAAATCGGTGATCTTGTTGCGGGCAGCCGAAGTGATCAGCCAGCCGAGCAGTATAACAAACAAAAGTAGAAAAACTGATCGCAACATTTTGCGCATTGACTGATCAACACCTACATAAATAAAAATTCAAAATGAAGAAGACGAAAAAGAAACTTTTATTTGAGGTCGATGTTATTCGATTTTTTCCTTTTGACGTCTGTTGAAAGTGACGCCACCAAATCATGCCGAAAATTACGGCATAATTTATTGAACATAAAAAAAGGACGAGATAGGATGTCCATGTGCTTAAAATATCCGAGTAAAGCCCAGTGTTACAGTAAAGCCATCTGAATTTACATAGATAATTGGATATAAATTAAATAAGCCCAGGGGGGACCCAATAAATGATTTTGTGTTTGCTAAATGATTTATCGTATTTACAAAATAGGAAGAACTTTCCAACATTTGAAGCCTTCCCCAGCAATTTTTGCCTGCTGGGGGTTCTAAAAATAAATCCCCCGGAGATTCAATTAGAGTGAATACACAGTAATGATTTTTTTTTGACTTTTATTACCTGGAATAATTCAAGTTGATAATTGTCCACACATTGAACACATTTAAATTCATTACAAGTCCAAAAATTGTGCATATAATGACACCAATGAATGTCCAACGGCGAACCGTCGCTTTATTTTTCCAATTCATTCTAAGATTTTGTGGAATTTTGCTTATTTCTTTTTTTTTTATTGTAATTATTGTTGCCCCCTCTGACCCGTTGGAACTAGGTAAATTTAAAAAAACGGTCAGAAAATCGGAAACGACAAGGGTTGTAGAAGTGGCGCAAAAATGCCGAATTTGGCATGCCAAAAATCGATTGGTAAGGGGCCCAAAAACGTCGAGGATGGCATGTCTGGGTAGTTAGGGTTGGGGAAAATCCCTGCTGATTAAAATCTACTTGATCGGAAACATGATGATCAGCAATCGCTCGACAGAGATCAAATAAATTGCCATCATTGAGGCGTACGATGCCACGGTGGATGCCATAAGGGATGCGAGGCAGATACGGTAGTCAATGGGACTGTAGCGGAAAATGACACCCACCAAATTGACGCCAAAGGGGGTGACAACGAACATTTGGCACAACGAATCATAGGCAATCAGCCAATTGCAAACTTTGTGATCCTTACTAAATGTTATATACTAAGTAATATATAAATGCAATTTTAATTTTTACTACCAATATTTACTCTAATAAAAGGGTTATAATTTTGAATAGCCCCTCGACCCTAATTAGAGCAAATACAATCTTTAAAAATAAAGTAATTTACAGTTTCGTAATCGTGATTAGAATGAGAGAAATGTTGAGCATGATCGAAATCGGAACGAATACATTTGGCAGCAAAATCCAAGTAATGTCGGGCGAAAAATATCCCATCGTTTCATATTTAATCAGTTCAGTGTCACGGTAAAAGTCTGACTAAATTTTTGTTGTTTGTAAAATTTAATACATTTTTACGGCTACCGGTCTGAAGCAAGCCCACAAGTTTGTAAAATTTATTTCAAACAAAATTTGTCTAATAATTATCAATAAAATTGTGCCATTTTGTCTGGGTTTTTGCTATTTATCGAAAGTATAAAATTCGGTCGAGTGAGCGCTTGGACCAAACGCAATTTTTTAGACAAATTTTCCTAATAATAAGCGTAAATTTCGAATACAATTCTTTTAAAAGTTTTTATATAATTACCGCAACAAATGCCACTTTGATGTGATAAGTGCATTTGGCAACAATTAATTGATGGATCATTGAACTGAAAAGCCATTCAAAAATTGACAAATCCTTCGACGAGTCCAAAACAGCGAATTTCCCAGTTAAATTATTTGTGTCTGTTTTTCTCGTCTCGGTGATGTTCAAAAACGCACAAATGTCCATAATCGTATGCGGTTAACCAATTTTGTTTGCTAAAAAAATTATTTTCAAAATTCGGAGCCTTGGTACGAAGCACCGTAAATCTGAATTCAAATTTCATTAATCTCCGTCTTTTATTACCATTAGAGGGGACCTATGCTAAAAAAAATTTGTGTGGTTCATAAATTATAAATATGTAACCGCCGCCGTTGTCAACATTTCAAATTTTTTTTCGAATTATCAAATAATGGCTGAATGGAGGAGACACCACCTGTTTAGGTTATTACCGCAAAACTCATTTTTTGTGAATTAGGTAAGAAGCAACAGATGAAGCTGGGCATCAAAGTGTGGCTTTTAATTATTGGACCAAAAATTCGCCGCTTATCCATCAACAAAACAACACATTTCAAAGAAACATTTGCATATTTAATTATACTTTTTACTGGGACTTTTCTTTAAATTTTATTTACATAAATGATTTAACTCGCGCGTAATTGCTACTTTAATATTCTGTAGACATCACATAGTTTCTTATTATCATAATGGAGGACGTTAACTGAGAATTTGATTTTTAATTAATGAAAATCATGTAAATTTAAAAAAATTAGAGCATATGCTGGGTTATTTGTAATCAACAGACTTTGGCAGGAATTTTTGAAGAAATTGGTTTGTTAAGATGAATTTATGAATTTATTTTCAATGATCATTCGTCAGAATTATAGGGAGAAATTGTGTGAATTAAAAATTTAGTTGATCGAAAAATAGCCCCCGCCCCCTCCAATAGCCGCCCCCTTCGAGGGGGTATCGAAAAATAGCAGCCCCGGGCGGCTATTAGAGGAAATACGGTGTTTAAAATAATTTTAATGCTAGAGGGGGGAGGGATTAAAAAATCATTTAACTCATTCGGCGTGGTGAAAAGCAGTGAATAAATAATTTGTTGGCATCCATGCTCATTTGCCAATCGATTCCTATAATTTTATTAAATTTCATTTCATTAATATTTGCCTTTTCTTTTATATCTATACACTTATAATACTTAAATAATATATGTCATTTATATATTATAATAAAAATATTAGGTATTTAAAAAAAAGTTATATCGAGTTAAATTAATTAAAAGTCAATAAATTTAGCAAATGTCACCGTTTCGTTGTTTGTTTTTGTTCGGCTTATTGTCAACAATTTGTCAATGCGTCAAAGAAAAGAAGAATAGCTCTAAGCAAAAAGACCAATGGGTAAATTAAATTAATTATATTATTAAGAATGAATAATTTTATGGCTTTTTGAATAGGCAGTGACAAGAAAAGTGAAACATTTAACGCCTCAAAATAATGCCCAAACTGCAGAATCTTCGGGACAAAGTATTTATTGTAAAAACATATTTGTATAGAGAATATTTCCTCCGATCAAAAATAAGAGGGAGGATTCTATTATGGGTTAAAATCAGAGATGGACCTTCTATCAGAAAAAATAGATTAGGTACAGATAAAGGTTTGTAAAAATCATTTTTTAGAATTATGAAATTTTTAAAAATAGCAATTTTACAGATTTAAACAATCCAAATGAAGAGGCTGAGGAACCAGAACAATCTGGTGTAACTGATACTGCGAAAGAATCTCCACTAAAAGGGTCGACTAAAAATAAAAAAGGAATTAAGCGGTAAAATAATTAATATTTACTATTGCACTTCGTTTATGGATTTAAAAATAAATTGGTACCCACGGACTAGGGTTAAGGATATAAAATCGCGAAATATGGATATAAATATGAAAATTTTTCCGAAATATGGACGATATATGGCCATAATTTTTTTGATATTTTTGGTATCCGTAATTTAATTTGTCGCATTTATAAATAGTCGGGGATGGCAACTATTGAATTATGGGGACAGCCAACCAAGAAGCCAACTTTGTGCATTTATTTCCCTAATATTAGGAGGAATTTGAACGAAATGTTAGAATTAATTGATTCATCAAAGAAAGGACAAAAAGTGACTGATCCCATTTATATCGATGACGATGATGATGAAATGGAAGATGCAATTACACCAATTAAGCAATCGATAATTTACCCCAAAAAGCAAACGCTTCCTTTGGAATCGGTCCGGTAACAAATTAAATTTCCCTAATTAATCATTTTTTGTTGAGTGGATTTGAATTAATAAGCTAGAAATTAGGGTAGAGAGTAATCGGTTAACCGAACCGAAACCGAAAACCGGCTTTTTTGGGCCATAAACCGAAACCGAAAACCGGGTGTCGGAAAACCGGCCTAACCGAAAACCGGGGACCCAAACCGGTCGGTTTCGGTTTGAAAAATAGACCCCTAATGATGGGATTTTTTGGATAAATAAATCGCGATATAGTAAGTACTAGAGACCGGCACAGGACCGGATCCTGTACAGGATTTTACAGGATCCTGCCCAAAATCCTGTGATTTTTGGCCCAAACAGGATTTACAGGATTACAGGATTTTACAGGATTAATCCTGCGGATCCTGTCCTGTAAAAATTTTTCTCAGAAATCCTGTTACAGGATCCGAAAATCTGTTTTTTGGGCAGGATCCTGCAGGATCCTGTTATGGTTACGTCAAAATAACAAAATTCGAGCTATCGGCACCGCCAGCCTCCCGCCAAAAACATTTTTTATTATTTGAGTTCAATGTACAAAAAATGTTTTGGAAAGCTAAAATTTACGAAAATTCACTGAACTTTTAGTTAAGTTGTTGTACTTGCGAGATAAAAACAAATTTTGTAATGACATCATTTCAAAGCTCAAAAATTTTCCAATTATTACTTCTACTTTGAAAAAAAAATCGATTTTTTAAAATTTTATCAGAATCCTGTAATCCTGTACAGGATCCTGTAAATTTTGAAAACAGGATTGACAGGATTACAGGATTTTACAGGATTAATCCTGCGGATCATGTCCTGTAAAAATTTTTTTTTCAAATCCTGTTACAGGATCCTGTAAATGCGATTTTACCGGTCTCTAGTAAGTACATATTATTTTGCTATCAGACAAAATGAACAATCTTATCAAAAAGACCTTTTTAAGTGAGATGCGTATGGGAAAAAAATTCGTTGCGTTATTTTATAATTTTTATTTTAAAAAACTTTAATTTAAGCTTAACTTTGAAGCTAAAGCAAAAGCAGAAGAAGAACCGCTTCCGATACAATGGAAATTGACTGATCCAACACCGGTAATTAATAAAGAAAATTGAATAAAAAAATAATTGCCTTTTTTTTGCGCCAGCTCATCAATTTAAGTGCTGGGGCTCATGGCGAAGAGGAGACACAATGCCAATTCTGCAAATGTTTTGCCAATTTCGACGGCATTTTTGATCAAATGAAGAAATCCCTGAACGAAGTCCAACAAATTGTTGAACAAAGAGTCGACACAATTAAAAGTGTTTCAAATCAATTGAATACGCAAAAACAAATGCCGTTCAGCAGACAAATGAGCAATGCGAGTGATCAAGATAAAATAAAA
>JAKKIK010002601.1:0-10530 GCA_024500135.1 Heterodera carotae
CCCGACATCCAATCCTCGATATGACATCCCCGACATCCAATCCTCGATATGACATCCCCGACATCCAATCCTCGATATGACATCCCCGACATCCATCCTCGACATGACATCCCCGACATCCAATCCCCGATTGCTATCCCCGACATCCAATCCTCGATATGACATCCCCGACATCCAATCCTCGATATGACATCCCCGACATCCATCCTCGACATGACATCCCCGACATCCAATCCCCGATTGCTATCCCCGACATCCAATCCCGATAGCCATCCCCGACATCCAATCCTCGAATATGCCATCTCCGCATTACAGCAATTGGCCAGCGCTTCGCATTGGCCAACGGTTGATGGGAGTGTTCATTTCACAGCGCCACAACAACTCGAAAATGTCGCCGAAGAACAAACTCAAGCTCCGACCACGGAACCAAGCAATCCGTTTGTGGCACCACCGAAGCGAAAAGAAGGCAAAAAAAACGCATTTTTAAATTATTAATTTTTTTTTGAATTTTAAAGGCACAAACAATGAAAATAATAATAATAATAAAATTGCCGGCGAATTCGTTACAATTCCTTTGCCTTTCACAACAAATGAAAGGGCAACAACAACAGCGGAAAGCGGAATAGCAGCAGGTAATTAACATTTCATAAATTAATTATATAATATTTAGAAGACTTAGTTAGCCCTAACTTTGCTTTTTTAAATATCGATTTGTTTTATCTCTGTTGCATGCCCTTTCATGGTCATGGAATTAGTCGTCAAAAATGCCTACTCAAAAATGACAATTTTAAAACATTTTGTTAAATTTATACGATTATTTTATTTAAAAATTGCGACAAAACTTGTTTAACACCCTAAATAATTCATTCTCTAATATTGTTTTTATTTAAACAAAGGTTTTCAATGTTTTCAATGCAAAGAATTTAATTTGCCGAATGGTGGCGACAATTGCCGAGCACAAATGGCAGTAAATTGTCCGGATCTGTCACAAAATGCGCATGCCATTGGAAGACCATTGTGCCTTTCGCGGCAAATTATGGACTCAAAAAGTGCAATTTCATTAACAAATTTATGGTTTAACTAAAGCAGCAGCATTGATTTTAAACATTATTCATCAGATGGTCACTTTGGTGTCGAAAAAGAATGTGTGACTGAACGTGCCATTCTCAACAAATACGGCGCAAAAGCGGTGCCACTGTTGAACGGACTGATCAGCAAAGAGATCAGCTGTGTTCAGCAGCGGAAAAGTGTCGGGAAAAGCGATGAGACAAATGGCGAAGATGGCACAATAAATGAGCATAACATTTGCATTTGTTCAACGGCACAATGCAACGGACAAAGTGTAGGAGAACAGGTGAAGCAAATACAATAAACACATGAATTTTAATTATTTACCATTTTGGTGGCACCCATTTAAATTGGTTTAATTTTTAATAATAAACTTTTTCGATGCTTTTTGCCTCCGCCAATGGCCAACTGCTTCTTCCTTCACATCATTTGCCGTCATCAACATTCAGTTCCGATTTGGCATCAGATAGCACACAAACAGCAACAAAACAATTGCCAAAATTATTCCAAGAACACTTTTTGTCGGCAGCAGTGAACGAACCTTTGAATTGTGCCGTTTGTTTGGACGTCGAATTGGGGTGAAATTTACGAATTAAATATGTAAATAAACAATTTAAACGTATAAAATTTAAAGTGATTCCGAGTCGGATTGTCGAAATGCGCACTCCCAAAATTGTGCACACGAAATTCGGGATGAGAAGGCTTATTGCTTGACCAGACAGACACAGAATGGAAAAGGTCCTTCAATGTTGACAAATGAACACAAATAAATTGCTCTTTTATTGTTTTTAGTAGGCAATTTGTCATCCAAATCGGACATTTGACTTATTTTAAATATTTTTATATTCCTTTTTTCAGATGCATTTATTGTGGAAAAGAGTTGCGTGACAAAGCGCCAATTTTACCAGCAGTTTCCAGAAGAATTGCAAAAGCACAGCTTCGACAGCGTTCCAATTGGTTGCGACGCGACTTATGATGGTGGAAATTAAATATAATTAATAAGTAACAATTAAATTCATTTAAAATGCATTAAAATTTCCAAAGGATTTGTCAATTATTGCATTTGTGACGGACAAATGTGCAACAGAAACTCGCTAAGGAAACAAGCGGAAAGCAATGGGAAAAGGTGATAAACCCAAAGGAAATGTGTCCTTATTTTATTTATTCAATTAAATAAATATATAAAAAATGTAAATAAATTTCGATGCTTTGATTAAGCAGCATTAGAAAAATGGACAACAAAACGCAATTGGCAAGCAGTGAAAAACAGTGGGCAGCAATCAGCGAAGAAAACAAGCAAAAGGCATTATTGTTGGTGCCATCAAATGTCAATGAGCACAAAACAAAAAGTACGGCACAAAAGTCGACAATAACAACGGAAACAGGTCGAACAAATTAAAATAATGGCAAGAAAAAGAACAAAAAAGGACAATGATGCATTTAATAGAACAATAATTAATCAACTTTTTTTATAGAATTAATGCCGAAAGTGAACATGATGACATCAAAATCACCGCCAGAATTGGTTCGCCAAGAAGAAAAAAGGTTAATTATGGAATGCGGTGGAAACATTAAACATCATTTGCATTTATCTATTCTTTTTCAGCAGCGATTCCCTTGGCGATGATCCGTCGGCGTCGGAATGGCCAACTTCGGCTCCCAATTGGGCGACTTCCCCTGCTCCGCCCACTTCAGTCCCAAATGTCTTTTCGACGGGGCCAACTGATCGATTCCAAAAATGGAAGCAAAACAGCGAAAAAGCCAAAAGGCCTTTCAAAATTGACGACGAGCAGTCAAACGCACCGCGAATTTTTTGCAAAGAAATTGGAATTGTACATGCACTGCTCGCAATTGTTGTTGCCTGCTGCCCCGCTTTATTATTTCTGCTGTAAAATCCATAAGAAAATATTCATTTTTATGTATTTTAATCCATAAATTTAATTGAAAATCGAATTTATAACTTTTAACGGAAATATTTACGTCAATAAAAAAAAGGAAGTGACTACGGGCGGACGAATGGAATGGGATGGGATAATAATGCTAATGCCATGCCACGTACAATATTTATAAAATAAAAATAAATAAGAAAACGCATTTTATTATTATAGGTGTGTAAATGATTAAATTTACAAATTTATTCTTACCAAATGATAATTAAGTCTTTTCAAACAATTAATAATTTATTTTTTATTAAATAAAGATAAAGAATTGATGCATTATTATTATTATTATTTTAATTGTTCTAAAGCATCATTTGTCGGCTTCATCTTTTTGTTGTTTTTTGTCTGTTGCAATTGCAGCAATGTTTTTTTGACTGCCATTAATAAACATCATCAAAATAATTGCGATGCTGCGCTAACGCAAAGCCAATTGTTGCTTCGTAAATTAAGCGGTAATAAAATGCTTTCAAAATTAATAATTGAATTTTTTTAAATACTTTTACAGAAGAATTGATGAATAATAATGCCACGCCCGAAAATGCAAAGTACAATAATAATCAGTAAATTTATTCCAATGAATAATTTTTTTGAATTAATTAAATTTAAGAAGCATTTTCGAGCTATTCAAGTTCCTGTTGGTCACCGAATGTCATATGGTTGAAGTAGGCAAGCAAAGTGAAGTGATCAATGATGATCAGATCGCGCAATATTGTGGCACACAGAATCACGATGATAATCCGTTATCCGAAGAGAAAATACTCAAATTGTTAACCGCGTCATCCAAAAATAATGTGCCAACAATGATAGAGCAAATAAGAAGGGTGGAAAGTACTGTAAAAGTTTCCGTGGACGGAGTTTACGGCACTTTGGCCGAAATTTTGCCACAGGCAAAGATGCATCCCAATTCGATGAAGTTGCGCACCTACACAGAAGTGATCAATGCGTTGCGCTTGATCAATCAGCAAATAGAGTTGGGCCCTGCAAAAGCGGCCATTACAAAAGTGTTGGGAGAAGACACTGTCAGTTCGAATGATGGCACGTCGGTAGCCGGCGCCATAATGCCGAGCGAATTGCTTGAACTGTTACTGCATTTGTGGACAAATATTTTGCAAGATGCTGTCCGATCATTGACCAAATATGGTCAATACAGTCACGCCGGGGTCAGTGTTTAACTGTTGAATAGACAATTAATTCGTTTTCACGCAGACGGCCATTGCGACAAAGCGTCGCAGACGACGCAATTGGCGAACGCATTTTATGTCGAGCGATTACTTTTTGCTCTTGCAAATGCTTGCACTCTGTTACACTGCTATTATGCTCGTGAAAGCTGTTGGTTTGCAAATGAGCAGTCCAATTGCGTTACTTGGTGCCACACTGGCATTGTATTACATTCTCCATGGTCGAACTCGTCATCAGGAAATTGAGGTAATGCCCAACAGCGGTAGGTCACTGCTGCATTATCCGGATATATGGGCGGATATGAAATTCGAAATTCCTTAACGAACATACAAATAGACAAATGCTGTAAATTGGCAATTTATTAGCGTAAATTTAAACTATTATTTTATTACAAATTTAAAACTTGCTACAGCTTTGGGTTGTTTTTTTAGCAACAACGAAATGAAATTCGACGGAATGCGCCAATTTTTGAGTTGCTGAATTTTTTGTTTATGGAAAATCCACCGACAAACAGCAGCAACAGAACGAATGATGAAAGGCAGCAACAGAACTTCTGCTGGTAAATGCAATTCATTTTTGGCCATTGGCTTTGTCCAATGTTTTAATTGCGATTTGTCGTCTCCAATCTCCGACAATGTTTTGCGAATGCTTTGGGTTGCACTTCAAATGGGTGGAGGGAGGGCTTTTGGAAAATTTTTTTTAACTTTTTTTCGACTTTTATAAAAATTTGGTCCCCGACATTTTTTACGGTCGGGGTCAGTTTGGCGTGGGCCGTTGCTCGGCATGTTAGAAACTAGGAGTTAGAAAGAAGCTAAGAGATTTAATAAAATGCAACAAAGTTACAAAATAAATTTCACAAAAACTTAGTTTTTAAGAATTAATAAATCATAACTTTTTCGCGACTTGAAATCCCTTAGCTTCTGCTTACTTTTGGTCGTGGATGGGTCCCCGATCCCCGACATTCCTGGTTCCCGACCGTCGGGGACGAAACCTAATTTAACGATTATACGCTTCGACAACAGTAATTGCGATCCGGCACCACAAACAACACAACGGCACAATTCCGCCCCGCCAATGAGGCACAGCGGCGGCTTTCCAGCGTCTGCTGCCGGGCGCTCATCAGCAGCTGAATCGGCGGACCGTCGTAATGTAGGCATGCATTACGGTAGTAATGTTGCATTGAATTACGGTAGGACGGCGAGAAACGGCACAGCGGCAACAGACAGCACATTGCCGAAAATGGGCCGAAGGACAAATGCTAATAATCAAAACATTGACATATCCAGCAGCAGCAACAGTAATAGCCCAGTGAGAGCAAATGAACGTTTTTATTATGGGAAGGATGTTTTGCCAGACGATTATGATGACATTAAGCCGGCAGATGCGATGTCCCAAAACAAAAACAGAACGACGACCCCCAAAAATGTGCCCAATTTGTCAGGAGTGAGCAGCATAAAAAGTGGCACAATCAGCACCAGCAACAGCAGCAGCAGCAGTTGTTTTAGCATTGGCCAATTGCAAAGAATGCTAATGGAGAAGCAGCAGCAAAAGGAAAAGCATAAAGCAATATTTTCGGCACCGCAAAAAGACGCAGAAAATGCCAAAAAAGACGACGGAATTCCCGCAGGGAAAGGGAACGACCTAAAACTGTACGGAGGTTGGTTCGAAGGTGGCAAAAGCAGCGACCGAGGCATGCGCAAGAAGGGACAAAGTGCAGAAAAGAATAAAACGCCAAAAGAGGACAAAATACCAAAAGAGGACAAAACGCCAAAAGAGGACAAAATACCAAAAGAAAGCAACAGAAATTCAACGGAAGATGGCGGCGATGACTAAAAGAACACATCCGAAAGTTTTTGGAGAAAACATTATTTACTATGCCTACTTGGGATTAGAGGCTTTCAATAGGAATTTCTAAATTGTACCACCACCTACATGTATGGATACATATCGGACTGGGTAGTTTCGGCGCCGCCGTTTCGGCGCCAGCCCAAGTTTTTGATACATAACTTTTTTCCTAATTATACCAAATTCTACAAGTTTGGTAAATTTGAGTTTTTTGCATTTGGGAATTTATATCTCTTTAAAAATTATTTAATTACTTAACATCTGCTTAAACATTGCTGCTAAACATGATGACGAATGATACCAAATTTGTAGAATTTGGTTAACTAAGAAAAAAGTTATGTACCAAAAACTTGGGCTGGCGCCAAAACGGCGGCGCCGAAACTACCCCGACTCGTATACTACATATATATGCATTATACTTTTTTCATTTTTTCTGGATTTCAATGCAATGTTTCACCGCATATTTTGGTCCATTGGCTATTTTTTTGATAAACATTTCCATTTTCATTGGCAATTTTCACCAATTGTTCCTTCTTTTTGCACCAAATTCGGTCTCTTTTAAAACAAAAATAAATTGGAATAAAAATAGTTATCTAAAATAACATTGGGTCGACACTCATTTGTCAGTTGGAAATAAAACGATGAACGGAGAGATGGTTGATGCGCTTTATAAAAGGGAGCAAAGCGACCCGTGCGAATTGTATTCGCCAGACAAATAAAGTGGAAGAGTATATCGGCTTTAATCGAGTGCGTTGTCTTACAAAGTTTCGGCTTTTATCATATCGACTCGGTCCCTTTCTCCGAGCCAAAACCCCAAAATACCACCAAAACCCTCTCCCCCAACCCCGCTTGAATCTTACTTCCAAAACTTGAAAACATCGACCTTCGGCTTTCAATTCCTTCGCGTTTTACAGGTTTTCTGACTCGCGTTTTCGGGTTTTTTCATTTTCGGGACATCACTTCTGTATTAAGTAGGGTTTGTCTCCGACCCCCTAAACTGTGCCGATGTTTTTATTCCGTAAAATTTTTTGTGTCCATTCGTACAAATCACTTCCCCACAAAAGTAAATATTGCATGATTTAATGAAATAGTTTATTCTAAAAAGGGTACATTTAAAAGTTTGTGCTATTTAAGAGGATTTAATGGGAGAATATTTTTTGTTTGAATTTGATTCTATGAAAATTTGCATTGGTAGAGGGTACTACAAATGTTATATTTTTTATGTAAAAATTCAAGAAGAATCTTCGTCAGGAAAAGGCTGCATTTCTTCGCTGAAGTTTATTTCCAAACTTTGCTGGCCGACTTTTTGTCTGAATTCGTTTGTTGGCATTTGCATTGATTTCTGAACACTTTAAATCATTGTTTTATATTATTTCTTTTTTTTTTATAAATTTACCCATTCGTCGCCTCTGCAAATTTCAATTTGCACTTTGTTTTCTTTGCATTTGTCCAATTCGTCCAAATTGCCAATTTGCATCACGCCAATTTCGTTTGACGATGAAATTGTTGAGCCAAAAAAGGCAATTTGTGTGCAATTATTTTCGTCCTCAAAATTTTCGCATTTAATATTCACTGTGAAATAATATGGTGCTGGACTTTTATCCAGAAAAATTTGCAACTTTTGGTTATCGGAAAGGTCGAAAATGATTGCATTTGTTTTTGCCACTTCCGTCGAACGAATTTCATACCATTTGAGTGTTGGCTTATTCATTTCATTGGATTCATTTCTGTCAACAATCTGTGAAAATTTATTTATTTTTTTTTTGCAAAATTTAAAATTGTTTTTTTTACTTCCAAAATGCTAACTGCCAATTTTTGTTCATAACAAAACGGCAGTATTGTTGAAATTGTTTGGGTGTTAAAAATTGCTTTTTCTTCATTTGATTTTTGCACTTTGGTGCCCAAGTCAAATGAGCCAAAATCGTCGCGTCGGCAAAGCAATAGAATTTTGTATGGCACATTTGCGGGTTTCACAAAAACTTCGAGAAATTCGCCTCTGTGAAAACAATCAAAAATAACAACGAAGAGGAAGAAGCATTTTAATTCGAAATAATTATTCATTTTGAAATCGTATTTATATATTCTTTTTTTGCCGCTACAAATGTAATGAAGAGATCTGAAAAAATAAACAGAATTTAACGCTTCTATACACCTTTTTGTACTTCCTAAATTAAAGCCCCCCCCCTAAATTAGAGCACCTTTGACCACCCTTTTTGAGGAGCTGCGAAAAACAAAAATAAATAAACTACCTAAATTAAACTGAAAAAAAATTTCGATTTTACTTGAGGCACTTAACAAAGTTTCGCAAAATAACCACAAGCTATTGTAATTCAAAGCAAAATAAACTTTGATCGAATTTTTTTAATGAATAATCTTATTGTATACTCATTTTATTTAAAATCTAAATTAATCTTAAAAAAATTTTAAAACATTGGAAAAACACAGAGAAAATTGTATCGGTTATTTTTGTAAACAATTTCCAAACTCAGGCTTTCGAAGTTCGAACCCAAACCAATTGCCATATTTATAATATTCTTAACAAAATATTCATAAACCTAATCAAATAAATTCCTATTTCACAAATAAATATTTTAGTGTCTAAAAATGATTCAAAACTCATCTAGGAGTATATGTTAGTTCAAAAAATGGAACGGAACCAACCCGAATTTTGAATCTCGAAACTGGAACTTTGGTTCCGGGCCGGAAGTTTCTTTTCAGTTCCGCACAACCCTACTTTTTCACCATTAATTACAATGTAGGTAAAAATCTAATAATTTTAATAAAATAAATAAATATAAATTAATTATGAAAAATAATAAATTACTTTATTGAAAATAAATATAATAAGTTTTTTTACATTTAGCCAAATTATGGGAAGATTTAAAGAATTTTTGAATAAAAATTCACTAAAAAACCTTCAATTTGTCATATTTTTTTAAAATACATCAAAAAATACACTTCCTTTTGGAATAAGGCCTCCTGAAATAGAACTCCCTTTTTGCTGTGTTTCGAAAAAAAGACCCCCGGAGATTCTATTTTAGAAAGTACGGAATAATAAATATATCTTTACAATGAACTCGACAAATGCTACAACGAAATTAAAGATTTAAAGGCACCGAAATAGAAAATGCTTTTGCGATTCGATCGATAACATTATGTTATCAATTAGGCTGTTGGGATCAGATTTATTTGAAATTATCCACAAAATAAATTTACTTCTTTTAAATAGTGTAAAATGACTTAATTAAATTATGAAAAATCAGTTTTTTGGTGACTCTTAGGCGCTTCCGTGGCCCTTTTCCCCTTTTCATGTGCGAAAGAGAAAGAGACTTTTGATGGCACTTTGATTGGCGTTGGCACTTAAAATTGGTGGCATCAAAAAATTTGCTTACTTCTGCATAGCAGAAATTACAACTCATACTGGGATTCTTGGGCTGTCAAATTTATGCACAAAAATGGCAAAAAAATAAAATCGTGAAAAAGGGCCCTAAAATTAGAAAATATTCAATTTTCTTGACCTACATTTCAAATCCACATAATTATTAAAGATAGAATGATAAAAAAATTTTGAATTGAGCTGAAAAGTGATTTTTAAGGGTGGATATTTTGAATTTAGAGTAAGAAAAAAGAGATGCATAAAAAAACAAAGAACGAACCGAACCTTACATTAGGGAGCATTTTTTTTTTGTTTTTGTTAGGGAACTTCTCGGAAAGCCTTAAATTTGTAACATAAAAAATGATACACGATATTAGTGAGGGAAAATAGGTTTAAAAACTGCGTATAATATACCCAAATTTAATATATTAAGAGGCTTTCATTTTATTTTAATTTATTAAGGAAGTTTCAAAACATGCATTTGTTACTCTCAAAGTTTATGGTATCAAAATAATATTACTGCAGTAACTAATTACAAGAGATAGCGAATTTTGACAATACGAAGAAATAAATTAAAAAAATAAGCAAGAAGAAAAATAGTTAGCCGTTTCGACAAAATTGTGACATAAAATAGGGCCCTGAAGCTGCAGAAATAAAGCTAAAAAATATATTGCTTTTTTTTGCTCAGTTCGGCGTGCTGCAAAAAATATTATTAAACTTTCATAAATTTGACAGCCATTCGGTGATTGTTGGCATTTCCTTCTTCCTGCTAATGCTGAACACTGTGACTGATGGATGGATGACATTATAAGCTGATCAATGATGGCATCACGGGGAATAATCAATAATTGTGACCATATAATTTTTACCCAGCTTCCCCTACCCCCGTGTCCCCTGCCCCCGCTTCCCCTGCCCCCGCTTCCCCTGCCCCCGCTTCCAATACCCCCACTTCCCCTGCTAACGCTCCCCCGGCGCCGCTTCCCCGCCTGGCTTCAGCTGCCCTCGTCTCCCCTGCCCCCGCTTCCAATGCCCCCGCTTCCCCTGCCCCCGCTTCCAATACCCCCACTTCCCCTGCTAACGCTCCCCCGGCGCCGCTTCCCCGCCTGGCTTCAGCTGCCCTCG
>JAKKIK010002602.1:0-10524 GCA_024500135.1 Heterodera carotae
GGGGGGGGGATTTGCCGGGGTTTTGGGGGGGGCAAAATTAACCGATCTTGTCGGCAAGGCGGCCTTGCCCACGTCCCTTCCCCCCCCCCCCCCCCCCCCCCCGCTTTGCCCGTGCTCAACAACAGGTGTCTGTCTGCTGACGGTCTGTTTGTGTTCAATCTTATTTTCCTTCAGGCAGGCAAAGGTGCCGCCGGCGTTGCCACTTTTCTTTTCCCTAACTAAGTGTGTCACCCCCACCACGCATCGGCTGCGCGGCAGTTGAACATACCGCCCCCCCCCCTCCTTTGGGCACACTTTTTGATGGTTTTTGAAGGTGGGAAGAGACCTACCAACAAACCACCACCACCACCAACCACACTTTCTCAACCCCATCCAACCGCGCTGACGAACTTTCTTTTTTTTTTTACTACAAATCGTCATCTTCATGTTTGTTGTTGATTGTTGTTGAAGGCTGGACGCCGATCGGCCGGTGGGGTGCCCCCGGGCAATGATCAGACACAAAACAAATTGTTTGCTGCGCACAGATAGAAGAGAGCAAGGTATAGCTCTAGCTCTCTGCTGCCACAAACAAACATTAGCCCCGATGGGGATGAATTGTTGGCCCAAGGCAAATTGATACACCCCTCCCCCCCCCACCCCCACCCCAGACAGACCCCTACGGCCGGCCACTTGTTGTCTGTACAGAGTGGTTGGTGGTGGTGGCATTTGGGCGCCTGGAGGCGCGGACGAAAAGCGGTTACTACATGTATGTATAGGAAAGGTAGGAACACCGGCGGACACTCCAACCATGCCTGACAGGAGGGTGGATGGGGATGGGGGTGGTTGTGGTTGAAGGACCAAGTTAATGGACCGGAAATTGAGGGATGCGTTATGGGAATGTGACGGAGGGTGGAGGAGAGAAGCCGGACCGGACCGTCGCGTTCGTTCATTCCCCCACGGACCCCCAGAGCAGGTGCACCGCACCGTTCAACCCCGCCCCCCCCAAAAAAAGTGACACTAACAAAAAGATAAAGCACATATGTCACGGATTTTTGGCTTACTGATGACACTTAACCAGCCGCGCTATCTTGTTTACCCCTGAGGGCATTATTTTCAAAAAAAAAACATTGCGTCTCCTCATATGATGGATGAATTGGAGGAGGGGTGGCAGCAGCATGTGGGGGTCGTCGGGAATCATCGGGCCTCCTAAACCAAACACCCCCCCCCCCCCCAAAGGGCATTTTGTGTTATTTTTGGTTGAAAAAAACAACAACAACACAATTTTAATTTTACTGTGCAGGCAATTATGCTTGGCCGTTCATTGTTGTTGCTGCTGCTGTTGTTGTGTAATGTGTGCGCGATTGGCGCAATAAATATTCGTAATAATACAAATTCATGAACAAAAAAAACTGTATATGTATATTGTAATTGTTCAATGCTGCAGTTGCTCTGCTCACTGATGTTTTGTAATATACAATTGAAAAAAACTAATTCAAAAATGGGTGTGTGCCCATGGCAGCAAATGCGTCAAATTGGAGACGCACAACGACGACGATGCATTTGCCTCCCGCCCGCCGGGGTCAAATGTGCCGAAAATATGTGCAATTTTCGCGCACTAATGATTCGGCAATGGGCCGCTCTCCGCTCGTCCGTTTGTCGAAAAAGTAATTGTTTTTGTTAATCAACTTTTTTAAAAATGAGAGTACCATTCCAACGTTTGATTTAAGAATTATGATTAAGCGGAAGCAATGTTGCCGCCCGAAACCGAACCCCTAGGCTTCTCGACCCAAATCCGAGTTAGAAATTAGTCAAATGCCCACCCCGAAACTCGAGACTTGTTCTCAATCCAAATTAAACAATTCCTGAGAATGTTAGACTTTAAATTGCGAAAAAACCGGGAATTCGGTAATATATTTGTGAGAATATAATTAATAAGTTTAATGTGAGCCATTTAATTTCATTGGCTCCAACTTTTTTTACACTTTTTAATTCAATCAATCAATTAATTAATTAGCCTTTGATTACAAAGTATTCCGCATTCGAAATTCTCAGAGTGTTGGATGGGAACAACTTTTGAGAAGCATATTAATTTTTTGACAAAAATTTCAAAAACTGTAGATGCACATTTTTCTTTTTTATAGCCATAAAATTTCAAAATTCCATATTAGCGATTTTTTTAACCACTTTTTTACATGCCCTAATCATATCTTATTTAAAAATGACAAATTTCAATTACACAAATATGTACCTTTGTCGTTGAGCAAAGAAAATAATGAGGAAAGAAAGAAAGAAAAGAGACAGAATTTGTTTTTTTTTCACGCCTTGACGTATGCAAAAGCTTGCTCGCCGAATTTTAGATGAAAATTTTTCCAAGCAAATTATTGTAATAAAATTCAATTTTTATTACTAATTCATTTAAAAGCAATCCCAAAATAATTTTTTTTTATTATACACATTGTTAACCGATGATACATAAATTGTTTGCATTATATATATATATTTTTTTCAAAAAAATTATGAATAGAAAAAATTATTGTGGCTGAGAAATGCAAAATTAAAGGCTGCCCCCTAAAGACATATAATTTAGTAGTGTAAAAAAAATCACACAAAAATTTAATAATGTTGAGGAGGACAAAAGTGGAGGATAGGGAAGGCCCTCGGGCGAAAAAAAAGGAAAATCGGGCACAATATGTTTGTGTGAGAGAGGAAAAAAAACCAAACAATTTATTGCGCAACAATTGGGACACAAAAAATTTTTTGTGTGTACGTGAATTGTTCCCGATTAGGTAACATAAAAATGAAAAATCCCGATTTCTCCAGAAAAGTGACAATTTACCGACTAAAAACCCCAACCCAATTTAATGACCAGTTCCAAAATTGTGTGACACAGATCATGAACGCAATTATTAACGGACGAATTCAATTTAAAATTAATTTTAGTCATATGAATCTTATCCGACCTTGAACCATTGAAATTTTCAAAATAGTCAGTCCAATGTCATTCCATGCTATCTATAAAGGCTGACTCCGGTACTTGTAAGCATATCCCCCCCCCCCGGATTTTTTTTAAATTTGCTTACGGGGATATTTAATGGTGCTGATCAGTGATCACGAATCAGCTATCAGTTTTGCACTTCTTAAAACCTTATGTTTTCACATCACCCTCGGAAATTAAAAAAAAATTCTAGTCGGAGAGGAGGCGAAATATGACTACAAGTTGTACCCTGAATTAATTGGCATCAACGAAAGAAAAGAAAAAATACAAAGCCCTTAAAAGGCACATCATTTATTACAGTAAAAAAAACAAATAATACAAACTAGTAAATTGATGAGAAGAGAACACAATGGGCGGAAGGCCCTCGGGCGACAAATAAAAAACAAAAAAAAAAGAAAATGGGGCACACATTTGTTTGGGAGAAATTTGGGACAAAAAAAAAATGACAATATTATGTATTGCGCAACAATTGGGACACAAAAACTGTGTGCTCGCTTCTTCGTCCGCGGTTCAAGGGAAAATGGCAGAAACAAAATTCAAATTCGATTTTCAATTCTCGATAAATTTTGATCACGACGAAGCCTCTGCTGAAATAGTAAAAAAAAAAAACTTTTTTTTTTGAATCCGATGAAATTTTTTGAAATTGATCATGTCACACACACCATTACCATTTGTTGGTACCGAGGCGCCTTCATTGTCGATGTTTGAATTTTGCGGACCACCGCCATTTGCCTCCTGTTGCTGTACACGCTCCAACTCCGCAATTCTGGCGCGCAAAAGGCGCAATTGTTCAGGCACGGGCAGATGAGCAAACGATGACCACAAATCGTCTGCACAAAAAAGAACAATCACAATTTTGAAATTTAAAAAAATACAAAATTTTTTTTTTGCGATTTAGGCTAAATTAGATTAGAAATTTTTGACGAATAAAATCAAAAGTATTTAAATCTGAAATTCTATAATCGGTCACACCGATATCCAAGGGAGCTATCGGCGAGGGTCTGGGTCGTTTCGTTCCCAAGTGCCATTTTGGCTATAACTTTTTTGTCTTTCTACCAAATTTCATCTTCAGTAAATTAGAAAGCTCTAAGTGTTTAGAAGGTATAAATAAGCAGAAGCTAATTGTAAGCGATTAAAAACTTTGAAACGTGTTTAGAAAATAATATGCATGAAAATTCTTAAAAGCTGACTTTTCAAAGTTTATAAATTGTAACTTTTTTGTAGGATGCGTCATCTCTTAGCTTCTGCTTATTCATAGCTTCTAAACACATAGAGCTTTCCAAAGATACCAAAGATGTCAAATTTGGTTGACCGGGAAGGCCAAAATGGCTCTTGGGAACGAAACGGCTCGGAAACGGCCGTTTCCCGTCGGCGATCGGAAATTTTGTTTTTTGTTGTTGAAATTTTAAAACCGATTAAGAAAATATTATAGTTTTTGTTTGAAAAGAAATTTTTTCTAGAGGGAGGAGGGGTGGGGATTCATTCATCCCTAAATCTTCGGACGAAAAAAAATAAATTTGTTAACATCGGCACAAATAAATGATACCCCGCCGCGGATGAACAGCAGCAGCAGATGTTACGTGTTCAATAACATTATCATCATCATCAATGACGATGGTTGATGATTTTGTTGAGATTGGTGCGGTGGTGGCAATCGGCGGCTGAAAATAAAACAAAAAAAGAGAGGATATTATTATTATGTGTCAGAGATGGTTCCGAATTTCGGCAATTTGGGAAGACACCTCATGAAATGTGGATGATGGGGGCAGGGATGTATCCAAGATTTGGCTCTGGGAAGATGGGGGAGGGGGTTACCGAATCGAAAAGTCAATTTTTTAGGGGTTTACTTTTCAGATCTTTCGACCGATGACAATTTTACGGGCTTATTTTCAAAAATTTGAAAATTTTACAATTTTTTTTTTTTGCAATTATTACTTTGCCATTGTTATCAATTAGCAAATCAAAAATTTTCACACATCGACCATTAAGGTTCAAAATGATCATTAGTCTCTCCTCATCCAACGAAGTGAGCAAAAAAAAAGGCAACCAAGGCCATCCATCGAAATATTCGCCGAAAAGAATGACTCAAGAAATTTTCGTTCCGCTGTTTTTTTTCGCGCGCGCACAAATTTATCACCCAGCAGGCCCATGAGCTCACTGTGTAGAATTTTTTTTTTTTTTTTGAGGGTTGATTCCAAATTTTTGATAGTAATCTATGACACTTGAAAAATGCAAAAAAAAAAAAAAAAAAAAAAAAAAAAATTTAAAAAATTTTATTTTTTTTTAAAAAAAAAAAAAAAAAAAAAAAAAAAAAAAAAAAAAAAAAAAAAAAAAAAAAAAAAAAAAAAAAAAAAAAAAACGGACGTTGACTAAAGTTCATTCTTCGTTCAACGCCGCGCGCAGTGCTCACTCAATCTTTTGAGCTGGGTGGGGGACATATCGCGCAATGAATGGCGTCACAAAATTTTGCGTCATTAAAAATCTTTAAAATATTTTTTTTTTTTTTGAGAAAAAGACCGACCAAGAATGTGTGCTAGCTAGGCAATCAGAAATCGACAAATAAATTTTTTTAAATCAAAAAATGCAAATTTTTTAATTTTCGGAAGAATCCTACACCCAAAAGGTCGGGAAGGGTCGCATTTTGGCGAGCCCGATAAGTTTCTTATATGATTTTTTTGGTGACATAATCAAGCGCTTAGACATTTACTTACGCCCTACATGCACACAATCTTGGATTTTTCGAAGGGTATCAAATTGTAAAATGATCGAAAAGAAAATTTTTTTTAAACATTTTTGGTCATCCAAAATTTCATGGACGCCTAACGGCTCAAATTAGAGCAAAAGTCAAAATGCCGCAAAAAAAAACCTAATCCATCCGCCTTCGTCTCACCTGCTTCGCCTGTTGTTGTTCATCCGTGCCGTGGTCATCGGCATCATCCTCGACATGGGATTGTAACAGCATCATTTGCAACATAGCTGCCGCAGCTTCGTCGCCGCCTCCGCCGCCATGGTCCAAATGCTCGTTCTCCACAAGCACAAAGCCAACCTCATCATCCTCGTCAAACTGCTTGCCTTATAAATTAAGGGGCAAGGCTTAGACACGAAAATGAAAAAGTGCGCCGATGAACGACATTATATATTTTTAGTTTTTTCTCAATCGAAAAATGGGGTTGCAAAAAACAGAAATAGTAGCTGCCATCCATCCAGACCGTTTCCCGCGCTAAATCGTTTCAACCCACCATACCCGCGCAGTCCACCTTTTCCAAGGGTCGTCGAACGGCCCAACCCAAACAAAAAAAGTTACTTTTTGTTAGGATCAACATTTGAACCGTTGTGGCCAAGGGTAAATGAGAAAAAAAGACCAAGCGAGGAATGCCGATTTAATAAAAACTTTCTCAATTTTGATCCGAATAATCCTGAACCAAGCCGTATTCAGAAAAAATTTTTTAGGGGGGGGGGAGGGAATGGGCAATTTTTTTCAAATTCTTGATTTTGGAGAGGGGGGAGATTGGGAAAATTTTCCTAATTTTGTCCTATTTCGAGGTCCCCCCCACCCTGGTCTGGATACGGGCCTGTCCTGGTACAGATCCGTCATCCCTGCACCCCACCAACCAATGCTGTCCACTTCCTCAAGCTCATCCGCCGTTGTTGCCGCTGCATCACTCATCATCAACATCGTTGTGGAGGATATTTCATCTCCCGTGGCGCCACCACCATACGCCTGCTTCACCTCTTCTGCATGCTTCTTCTTTTTGTCCTTAGTCGTCCTTTTCTCGTGTGCCGTCGTCGTCGTCTTGATTGTTGCCGACGTTGTCGCCGTTGTACCCCTTCGCTCCTCATGTCGATGCCGGTGGCTGTTGCTGCGATGATGGCGATCCGTGCCATAATTGTCTTCGTCGTGGCCATCATCGCCGCTGGTGCTACCTCCTCCATGCCTTTTCCGCTTTCGTGCCGCCTCTCCTTCACTACCACCAGCGCCGACTTCCTTTTTCATCTCGGCACTCCTGGACCGCTTGCGTCGCGCAGCGCCACTGCCACGAAATGCCAAGTGCGGGTTGCGCACATCGAACGCGTTGAGCGCGTCGCGCAACCGATAGTATTCGTCCAGCTTAAACAGGGGCAACAACGGCACACCATGATTGTTGTGTGCGAATTTTATGTCTTGGCATTCATCCTCCTAAGACACACCAGCCCACACTTTTTGTCTCATCCGCGCGCCAAAAATCTTCATTTTCAAAACGTGCCACATTCATCCCATCACTTTTCTCTCCTTCCTCCAAAATACTCATCTTGAATAGGTTGGCACCACTTATGGATGAGGAGGAGATGAACACAGAACTTCACTGATTTGGACCAAAAAAAGTGTGTGCCAAAATTCCATGGTATACCACCATCTTCAGTTTTTTTCACGGGTGCCAGCCAAACTCTTCTTGCAACTGTCTCGCTCGGACACTTCAGATTTAACAAATAGGTAAAATTGTGGCACCCGAAAAGACTCTTCGTCGTGCGGCCAGCCAGAAAATTTTTTTTTGGCACTGTGTGGCCGCCAAGAAAGTTTTATTTTTTGGCATAATTCGTCCTCTTTTCCCCAAATGCCTGACATCCACCATGCTTCCTCCTCAAACAACAACAGTACATTTTCGCTCTTCTTCGCTTCCATCATCTTGGTGTACAGATCGTCCCGGTTGCTTTCCTGCTCTGCTGCGGCGGCAGCGGCAGCCGACGCTGATGATGGCACAACAACGGGGCCATTTCCACCATCATTAACATCATCACCAGAGGCAGCAACAGCAACAATCATCGCAGTGTCATCTACGGGGGGAGGCGGCAAAGTACGATCGGGCGACACTTCATAGGCGGGCGGATGGTTGACGGGACGGCCTTAATTTGCGAAAAAAATTCTTAATTTTTCAGTTTCTTGATAAAAATTTAGGACAGGCCTCCAGGCCAAAACAAGATTAAATTCCGATCTCTAGGTATGACAAAGGACAAGCATGCATAAAGCAACAGTAAAATAGAGTCCGAAACTTCGGCAGGGGATTTAAGGTATACCGAAAAAGCCAAAACACAAAAAAAATCAAATAAAAAACCTGCCCGAGGGAATCAAGCAATCTGACAGAAAAAAAATATGTCATAATGTCAAGGCTAACCGAAATTGCCAATGAATTTTGATCGGTCTGTAGTTGAGCGTCGCCGGGAGGCGCCACCGCGTCCTCTGAAGGCAGGCGCGCCGCGGCGAACACCACGACCACCGCCACCGCGACCCATTTCCGGCGACATTGGTGCCGGTGAGCGGGACAACGAACTGCGTCGAAGCGATGATGAACCCTGTGGCGGTGGTGTTGCAGCGGAATGCGGCAACGGCGATGACACGGAACGACTGCGACTGGTTCGGCATGGCGAACGACGCGGCGAAATGTCCGTGCGGCAATGGTACGGAATGCGGGGTGGACGGCCACCACCACCGCGCAGCGAAATGCGCATAGCGCCGCGACGAGCGCCGCCGGCACGAAACGATGACGAGGCGCCACCGCGTCGCGGTGGTGACACCGACGGCACAATGCCACGAAAATGGCTGCGCAAGCAGTGGTGATGTGTGGAGGGCAAGCGTGGTGCGCGAGAGCGAAACGACGACGACGGCACATAGGCAGTACCGCGACGCCGCGGGGGTGGTGGAAAACGTGCGCGGAAACTGAAAGCGACGCAAATTGTCTGTTGAGAAATTCAGTTGACAAATAATTCTTTAAACAAGAACGTGGATTTTCATAATTAAATTTTTTTTGAAATCATTAGAAAGACCAAGGTCTCTATAAGTCATTACGGCATTACAAAGGCAAAGATTTAAGACCTTAATGGTCCCACAAAAAATGGTGTGTCTTTTCGAAATTTACAGAGACACTTTTTGGGTTTCGTACGGTTGACCTCGAGCCCCTAACTGTAAGCAAAAGAAAATTTTAAGTGTCAGTTTTTGGCACTTTCGTGTTAGTAACTACACATAATTTTAAAGACAACATGGGCCTGATTATGCTTAGCCTAAGCTCAAGTTATGAATACGCTTCATTGACTTTAACGAGTGCACTGAGTTCCCATGTGACATTTACCATGGGACTTAAATGATAAGTATAAAAACCACATAATTGTTAAAAAGACAAAAAAAAAAAAACTATCGCCAATTTTACCAGCCAAAAAGGGAAAAATACAATTTAGCACCACAACCACCTTTCATCAGTATGCAAACCTTGTTGATGCATGTGGTCGAAAATCGCTGTTCGCGTGCCGAAATGATGCGGGGAGAGACGGTGAGTGTTGCCGAGCCATGCGCCCGACCGCACTGCGCGCCGGCGGCGGCGACAGGTGGTGGCGGCGATGGTGCGCAAGCGACGACAACGATGCACCTCTTCGACGATTCATTATGCAAAGGAATGGAGAAAAAAAAATTTTTTTTGTATTATGTATGGGTTCGACCTAAAAAATCAATAATTTCGGCCGTGGCCATCCTTAAATGAATATTAGAGACCGGACAAGAGGCTCGGTCGGTTTTTTTCGGTTCAAAACCGAAAAACTCAAAAAAATTCTCGGTCGGTTTTTTCGGTTAAAACCGAAACCGAAAAAAACCGACCGGTCCGATCTCTAATGAATATACACGACTGGGATGACCTAAAACCAATATCCCCTTAGGGCGCTACATAAGTGTCCTATCAACAAAAGAAGAAACAGTAGAGAGACTGAGAAAGAGAGACAGAAGGGAAGCTTTTTTCAGTGAGATGCGTGCGGAAGGGACGAAACAATTGCTGCTGGGCCGCATGCGTCTCTGCGCTAGGTGTGGAAGGTAGACACAGCGAAAAGAGATAGAGAAAGTGAAGGGAAAAGAAAAGAACGAAGGGAGTAATGGGGGAGAGTAAATTTCTACAGAGCACGGGGTGGGTGTGTCTGCATGTGTGGCTGTAGAGGCATAGACAGAGAGAAAAAGAGAGAGAGAGTTAAAAAGTTTACAAAAATGAAATAAGAAGACATAGAAGAAAGAGAGATAGGAGAGAGAGATAAAGAAAAAAAGGAGAGAGAATTGGAAGGGAAAAGAAAAAAAAATGAAAATACTTAAGCAAAGGAGAAAGAAATAGAGAAGATGAGGATATTTACATGAAGAAGGAGAGAGAGAGAGAGAGATAAATTAAAGGTTTGGTTCAATAGCAGGGTTATTGCGCCAAACGCGCATTAGAAAAACAATCACTGAGACTCAATTCGCCAGGTTCAGATGGCCTCGAATCGAGTTGAATTTGATCTAGATAGGTTTCTGATTGATACAAATTTGCCTTATGTTTGCGTTGGTTTTTGTGTCATTTCTTACCTAATTTCACGTCTTTTAACCGGTTCAAAATGCTTTTCCCAAAGTTTCTCAACCTCTCCCGTTCTCACTCACTTAATCTGCCTTATTTTTATGACTCTGGTATAATTTAAGGGAACTGGACAGTTCCGGACCGCCAGTTCCGGACCGCCGGTTCCGGACCGCCAGTTCCGGACCAAGCCAGTTCCGGACCGCCAGTTCCGGACCG
>JAKKIK010002603.1:0-10522 GCA_024500135.1 Heterodera carotae
CTGACAGGGATCAAAAATGTTGAAATTCGTGGAGAAGGCCCCAAGGATGTCGGAATTCGTGAAATTAAAATTTGTGGAAGAGGCCAAATGCCAAATTCCTGGCAGGGACCAAAAATGTCGAAATTCATGGAAGGGCGTGGGTCCAGCATTAAAGCCGGGAAGTGATTGGGAAATCGGCAAAAAATTTGAGAGCCCCGGGCTCATCCATCAAAAGTTCCTAGAAAATTTAGGCTTAATTTCCTGTAAATAATAATTTCACCTGGTTCTGTATTTCAGCTTTGCCCTCTTTATACAGTTCATAGCCAGTCCCCTGCTGAAATGGGAAAATTATTGCCGCGAAAAATTGGCAAATCAGGGCTTGGGATACGGTACCGCAATTTTTTTTTCTACGAAAAATGATACGGTCCATATCGTACGGGAGGCATTGAAAAGCGGAAGTTGGCCTCCATTTAAGCCTTCCCCCCTCCCTCATTTTAAGCACCAACCCCCTCTATTGGTAATTGAAAATTGAAGACCGGGTCTTCAATTAGAGGCAAAAATACGAACGATAAAATCATACTTCCGTTACTGCTACTATATTTGCATAGTCAGGGGCTACCACGAAAGTGACATTTCCAGCAACCTAAAAATATAAAGAAAATAACATATATTAAACCTATGTAGAGTTTTAATGTGAATTACCATATACCGTAATAATCCCCGAATTGAAGACCCCTCCTGAAGTAGAACCCCCTCTCCCCCTGAATTAGAGCCCCCCGCCCCCATTTAGGAAGTAGGCCTCTGTTAGGAATTTTTTGTCTCTTTTTTATAAAATTTTATCAGCGTATTTATTAAAGCGGTAGGATTTTTTTTGCATTTTTTATCAATAAATGTACTAAAAATGAAGGTTCTTTCGCTTAAAATCCCACCTATTATTGGAAAAATCACTATTTCCTTTATTAGTACCCCCGGGGTATTATTAAAAAATTCCGGAATTTTTCGAAAAAAAGTCCGGAATGCCGATGCCCAAAAAGGTCCGGAATTTCGGAAGCCGGTTCCATGCCTGGCATGAACCAATTAATTGCTTTCAATGGTCAATTAATTGGGGTTTTTGTTCAATCCCGAATGAATGAATGAATGAATGAATGAAAATCTCGCACCCGGATTGAGCTGATCGACCAAATGGGAAGCTCACTCCAAATTTGGACCGACTGTTCGTCGTTCAACAGAACAGCGAATGATGTCTTATGTTCGTCTACGGCAATTACGATTTGAAGAGCCGTATGGTTTTGTGCAATGAACTTTTTGAATTGCTCCGACAATTTCGCGCTGCTGTTTCCTTTCAAAAAACATCTTTCCGTTTTCTAAATATAAAAAGTGTACAAATTAGGGTTAAGCGGGATCTGGACTTTTCACAAAAACCGGGACTTTCCGGGCATGGAAAACCCGGGACCGGGACCCTATTTTTTCAACCGGGACAGGGACCGGGACTTGACTTTTTTTTTTTTGAAAACCGAGACTTGGGAGACCCAATTTTTCAACATACAAATGATTGAAGGCCATGAAATAATTTATTCGAAATCATTTAAATTTTGATTACCATATTATCTCTTTCTCTCTCTCTTTCTCTCTACCCGACGCTCGACAGTCTCGGTTTCATGTACCGTATCAAGAATTATCTTGGTGCCGGGGGTGGTCTCGTAATAAATTCTCGAGCATAACTAATTAGGTAGCCCTAATGACCCACAGGGTGCATAAAAAATTCCTATATACGGAATTTATTAGCCATTGTAATGTGTTCACCCGGTATTGGTTCGGATGCCAAAAAACGTTCGGAATTCCATCAAAAAATCCCAGAATTTTGGAGGAATTCCAGTTTGAAAAAGTCCGGAATCCACATCCAAAAAACACAGGAATCATAAATTACCGTATTTCCTCTAATTAAAGCCCCCTACATTTGAAGCCACCTCTAATAGAACCCCCCTAGAGGGAGATTGGAAAATATAAGCCCGGGGCTTCAATTAGAGGAAATACGGTAGTCTCAAAAAATGACAAGTTTGAGAGGGGGGGCGAGAGCACTACGAACGGGGATGGTAAACAAGGTGGTTGTATGATAGTGAAAATTAAGTACCGTGTGCCCAAAATAGAGCCCCCTTCCCTCTACGAAATTCCACCCCCCCCCCTCGAATAAAGCCCAACTTTTGAAAGGTAATTAAAAATAGAGGCCGAAAAATTTTTTCTCAAAAAATATGCGTTGTAATTTTTTTTTTTTTTGATTTTTTTCATACATAGAAATAGCTCAAAGCAATGGGGTTGGTCCGGTTGTCAGTGTTCACTTCCAGTTGAAACACCGTGGCGCCAACTAAATAAATTAATAAAATTATCAATTTTTAAATAACAGTTTTTCCCTTAATAAACCCCTATGGGATTCTAATTAAAAAATTCTTGATAGGTCCAGAATTTTCAAAGAAAAAAAAAGAAGCAGAATTCCGGTAACATCCCGGATAGGTAGGCATACTGTCAGGGATCGGTGACATGATGTCATGCAGCAATGAGATGTTGAACTTGGTGGCCGTGTTGTTGTCAAGCAATTTGACACGGACAAACAAAAGCGAATGTTCGAATTTCGACTTTTCGAACTGTGGAGCGGCCGAGTAAAATAGTTCCTCCCGGTTGGGTTCATCCTGAAAAAATGATTTAAAAATTTTTTCCAACAATTTGATGATTTGTGGTGCCTGAAGCTGCGGCGGAAACACTCGGAGCCCATCGAATAAGGCGTAATGTCCGTGCAACTAAAAAAAATGCATGTAATAAATAATACTTTAAAATGTTCGGCAAATTCAATTTTTTTCGAAATTGAAACAAAATTTATAAATTATTTCGGTATCGAAACGGAATTAAATCCCCACCTCCCCCTTCCCCCTAGGATTTGAGAAAACCCATGGTGCCCGACGATTGACTCGGCGCTCCATTGATGTGTCAACAAGACAAACGCCTTTCCCGCCCCCCACCCCCCCCAATGTGTGCCATCGATAGAATATGAGTCAAATCCATGGTGCCAGATTTTTTGACTAACTCGGCGGCGGTCTATTGAGTCCCCAAAAAACACAGAATATACCACCCCCGGCCCACAGGTCTGTATCCAGGGGGGAAGGGGGTGGGGGAATTTCCCCCACCCCCCACCCCCCAAAAAATGGAAAAAACCGGAAAATTTTGCTTTTCACCCAGCAAAAGGAAAAAATTTTTGTTTCCCCTCCCCGAAAATTTTTTTCTGGATACGGGCTTACCCGCCCCCAATGTTGGAGTGTCCCCGTGGTTGGATATTAGCAAATCCATGTTGTCCGACAATGTTGATTCTATTGAATCCCAACAATACACATAATCTCTCCGGGCCCGCAAAATGTCTGGAGTGCCAGCGTATGGATATTAGCACCTAATCCCTGATACCATTTGGGTTACAATCAATTGAGAGTACCGAAGTCTCTCCCCCTTGTTATATGCCGACATTTGCGTGCCATCGTGATTAGAGATTAGGGCAAATCCATGGGGCCAGACTATTGCCTACCAGACACACTGAATCCAATGTTGGCATGCCCGCGATCCCCCTAGAAGATATTAGGCAAATCCATGGTGCCACGATTGTCTATCTCTTTTATCCCCATTATTGGGCGTGCCCTGGAGTTTGGATATTAGCTGCAAGCAAATCCATACATCCATTCACCCCCTCCCTTTATCCCTACTTGAAGCTGAGTGATGTCTTTCAGCGGCAATTGTTTCCACCATTTCTCTGGCAAATGTTCTCTGCCGCCCGCCAACTGTTCGTTGACCAACACTCTGTAACTGTACTCCTCCAGCGTGATGAGCAGGTTTATGACGAGATCGCCCTCCGGCGAGGAATCGACATCAAAGTCATAAGTTTTGCTGATTTCGTCCTGATGATTAGGGTTTTCGGTTTGAAACCGAACCGAAAAACCGAGAAAATTCGGTTTCAGTTATCGCTTCGGTTAACCGAATCGGTCGGTTTCGGTTCGGTTAGCCAAACCGGTCGGTTTCGGTTACCGGCTTCGGTTAACCGAATCGGCCAGTTTCGATTTCGGTTCGGTCGGTTCGGTTTCTAAGAATTTCTAGAAACCGACAACCCTACGGATGATCAAATTGTTAAAAAATGGTATAGGTAAAAAAGGAAATGTATGTTAGTGATGTGCGAGAGTCTCGGCCTATTGTCTCGACTAAAAAGTCGCGTGTTTCTTGGGCCTAGTATCTGTCTCAAATCTTGTGGTCAAGTCTTGGTCTTGAGTCTCGGGATCAAGTCTTAATTCGGACTCCAATCTTGGTCTCAACCCCGAGGTCAATTCTTCGCCTATAATCTAGATGCCAATTCTTGGTCCCGAGTCTGGAGTCATGTCCAGGTCTTGAGAATCTCGAAGCCAGAGAAATTTCGGTCTCGCACACCATTATGCGTGTAATATTTAAAAATTGCGAACCATGGAAAATGTCACATTGTTGACCGCGAAATCAAATGTAACACTCAACACGATGTCATCAGCTTAAAATAGAAAGGTTGCGGAATAATTTCAATTAAGTTAAATTTATCGATTTTATTGATTAAATTAACTACTTGGGTTCAAAAGCCGCAAGCTAAGCGCTTCCGATCCATTGTTCAACGTTTTTTGAGTCACCAAACGGACGACGATCACTTGATCGAAGGTCAGATTTTGGAGTGACATATTTGTCGTTTGGATTGCTTGATCACAGCTAAACCATTACATACGCTTTTCTGATCAGAGGATTCAAATTTTCTTTTTTGATCAGACCGATCCTCAAAACGTCCGCTTCCCATCGACGGCTTAACGGGGTCGGTTGGCTCCGAGTCCGATGGTCGCGTGAACTTGGGGAAAATTATATTTTGAAATTCAGTGTACCCAATAAATCGTAAATGCCCATCAGGGTCCGGGACCCCGGAATCGGTACCTCGGGGTCAGGGACCTTGGGGTTAAGGATCTCGGGGTCAGGTTCGGAGTCAAACATCTCAAAGTCGCGGGCCTCGAGGTCGGGACCTAGGGTTAACAAACCTAGGTGTAGGGAATTTTAGGGTCAAGGGATCTAGCTGTAAGGGTCCTAAGATCAGGGAACCTAAGGGGGGTGAGGGGACCTAGGGATAGGGTGGGGAAGGGACTTAGGGCAAATGGCGGATTAAAGCAACAAATGCCACACTCTACCCATGCTTCCAGGGAGCAATTGCAATGGCGGATGGCGAACAGATTTATGGTGTCCTCATTCCACGGCAACATGTCAATGCTGAGCGCCCAAAATCCAACAAAATCCTTCAATTTGGCACCTTCCAAAGATGCCGTTTCCTTATATTGCTGAGCCTTGTTGCCATCAAGGTTCATTTTTTCGCCTGAGAAAATTAAAAAATTAAATTAAAATTAAAAAAATTTTTCATATTTTTACCGTCAACCGTCACATAAGCAGCAATATCGTTTTTGTTGCCCAAATGGATGTTGAATTGGTGAAAGACATCATGGACGCGAAATCTTTAAAATGGTAATTAATGGCAATAAAAATTATTAATCATTTATTATTAGTAATATTTATATTTTAAATTAAATGATAATATATATCGGAAATCAGATTTAAAATGCCAAAAAAAAGGAATTTCCTTGAATCCAAAAAAATTTTTTTTCAAAAGATACGATCTCTCCAATATAAGGACAAATCTCAGAAATCTGGACAAATTGCAACCCTGCCTTCTGTGTATGCCAATTCAGTCTGTCTCATTAATTTAATCGGTCCCGATTTTTGTAAAAAAAGTCCCAGTCCCGACCAACAAATGGCATAAATATTAGGTCCACCACCTCTACCATATGCCGTAATTTACGAGACCCTTATTATACCGAAAAAAATCTTGGTATCTCTGGCGTATAGCATCTCGACCTAACCGTGACTCAAATCCACAAAAATGGTACAAATATTGGGTCCACTACCTCTACCGTACGCCATTATACAATTATATACGAAAAAATCTTGGTATATCGGTCCCAGTTTTCGGGAAAAATCCCAATCCCGACCGATAAATGGTATAAATATTATGTCCATCACCTCTACCGTACGCCATCACTTACATACTATTATTATAGTAAAAAAAAACAAAAAATTCTTGGTATATTTGGCGTATAGTGCCTCGAGATCTAACCATGGGTCTAATTCCCAAGATTCGAGAGACCAAGACAATTTTAAAACCGAAACTTTCGAAATTTCACCTCCGGCCAATGAATGATGTGTTCAGTGTTACGGTGCTAAGCCCATTTGTGCGCTTAGTCTTGATGCCAATCCCGTGCCACACAATGTTTGGGTCCTTTCCATCAGCCCGGGCAATTCTTTGACATTCGTTGGCAACAAAATTCTGAAATATCATTTGAATGACTTTTTAGATTACCGTAATTCCCAAATTTTAATCCCCCCTCCCCTCCCTCAATTGACCCGCCCTCTATTAGAAGTCCCAACTGGGGGTATTGACAAATAGAGCCCCCTCCCCCCCCCCCCCCTTTCTAATGCACGCTTCTGCCTTACTCGCTAAAATTGACCCACCCTCTATTAGAAGCCCCGAAGAGGGCGTATGGGAAATACAGAAAAAAAACCTCTCTATTAGTGCCCCCTCCCTCTAATAAAGCAGCCCATTTCAAGCGGGGGTTGAAAAACGCTAATAATTCTCCGGGGGTTCTATTAGAGGTACATAAAAATTCTCAATAATCAAACACCCATTATACATTTTCGATGTTGTCGATGTTAAACATTCGGCTGTGCACTGACATGATACCAGTGGAATGGATGTTGTCCACATATCGTGATGCAAGCATGCTCTGGTAGCAGATGATCAGGCTTAAAAAAAAATTTCGAATTTTTCGAATTTTTTTATTTTTTTGGTTTTACCCTCCGTCACAATGTCCCCCATTTGGCGGGAAGCGAAATGCGAGTCCAAAAGTTTGTAAATCATCGTCCGTCGGCGGGAAGCATTGGTCCAGGTCACGGATTTCGACACCCTTCATTTTTGTTCTATCTACGCCGGTCAGACGAGTTCTAAAACACGAAAATGTTGGTTGAATTTTATTTTAAATTTTAAATAAATAATTTTTTTTACGGTTGATTTGTCTCTTCGCCATTCAACACGAGAAGGAAGCAGGCGAAGAGAAAGATAAGATTTGATTGAAACAAGCTCATTTTGCTAAAAAGAACGACCACCATTAAAGCTTACTTAAGGGGAGGGGGGACTTAATTAGGGAGTGGGTGCTTAACCAAAGGCTGCCATAATTTTTTTCAAAATAAAGATAAACAATTGTAAAATTTAAGATTTAAACGCTAAACTTAAGATTTTTCGAAAAACGTATATAAAATGCTCAAAAAAACATGTTAGAAACAAAAAGAAAAAACTAAGTACAAGTCTTAGAACTAAGGGGACCTTTTTATTCCTAAGAAGCGACCCAAGCAAATAAGGACACAATCTTAGAAATAAGGACATTTTTAATTTCTAAGGACCCCTCCAAATAAGGACACAATCTTAGAAATAAGGACATTTTTAATTTCGAAGGACCCCTCCAAATAAGGACGCAATCTTAAAACGAAGGACACTTAGGAGCCCTACCAATAACGCATTAGTGGGGCTTTAATTTAGGAAATAATTATCGCTAAATATGAATTTCTAATCAAAATATTTGTCAAAAATATATCCATTCGTTTTTTTCGTGGGGGGGGGGGGAGAAAATATTTATCTCTAAATATGAATTTCTAATCAAAATGATCATTAAAAATAAATAATATCCAATCGTTTTTTTTTTGGATTTTGAATGAATGAATGAATGGGTTGGGTGGTCATTTGATCGCTTATCAATCCAATGCCCTCCCCCCATCAAATTTATGTAAATTGGCTGCTTTCGATGGGGTTTTTTTGGTGAATCAACCGAAAAAGCAATGCATGCCTATGTAAAAAAAATTCGTTAATATTATCAGATTTTTTTTTGTGTCAGTTGTCCATCAATTATGGAAATTAAATTGCTCCGCTAAAAGCGATTGCCCCCCATAAGTGCTGGCTGGCTGATTCATTTGTTAAATGGGGTAAATAGTTTTTTTTGAATTAATTTATTTTTATCGCATTAAGTCATTTCAAATAATGTTAAAAACTCGAATTAAAAAAAAATTTGCGACTCATTTGAATTGAATGAATCGGAGAATTGTTGATCAAGAGTAAAATTGGAAAAAAACTAAATTGATTGGACGAAAACATAAAACGCAGAAATTTAATCTGCCTAATAAAACTTAAAATCTTGCTTTTCTTCGCTGAAATAAGTCTACAAAAAAAAAAAAAAAATTAGACGGAATTAGGGCAACAAAATAATCACAAAATCTCTGTCATCTTGCATTTGGGATGAATGGTTTTGGTTAGGTGGGTATACTTCATCGGTCGGTCGGTGCCAGGGCTGCTCACGGACACGGGGGGATATCCGCGGATTGTTCGGATATGGACGGACAGCGTCAACGATTTTTGTGAAAAATCTGACGGACACGGATATAAAAGTCATATTCGCGCAGGGATCCGCGGTCATATCCACGCCAGTAAGGATTTGCGAATATCCGCGGATTGTCCGGATATGGACAGCATTTTTGAGAAATCGAACGGATACAGAGGACATGGATATGAACACTTCTTTTATTCATTGACCAAATTATAGAAATAGGTTTAACGAATTAAAAAAGATTATTTACAAAAAATTTGAACTGAAACTGAAGTATGCAGAACACTGAACTGTACTGAGGTGTACCATAGTTGTATGGACAATGAGTGGTTAGTATTTGTCTAATGTTACCAAGAAAACTCGGCTTGGGCAGGGGCCGGGTATAGACCGGGCATTCTTGGTATTGTAATTGTTTTTAATCTGCCTTTTCTAAGAGGTTGGCACATTAAATTGGACATTAGTTGATGTTCAATTCCATAAATCATTAAATAAATTATTAAAAATAGAGGGATTTATCGACCGTTTATCATTCTATGACGATTTTCATTTCCACTAATGATTCATCTCATTCCAATGATAATAATTTTGATGTTTTTACGCTCGAAAAATCTTGGTACAATTTTTTTGTTTGTTGGCAACTGCGCAGTACGCTACAAAAATGTATACCTATGTAGAGGGATGACATTAATAGTGGGGGGGACACTAATATGGGGGGGGGTCATAATTTTTCTATTCTCAGGGGACATCATTAGAAGGGGAACATTAATATAGGGGAGACACAATTTTTCACCACCCAAAAGGTGGACACTATTAAAGGGGGCATAATACATAGAAGTGGGGCACTATGGGAAGGGTGTCCGGTATTTTGGACACCAGAAAATTGGACACCAAGCGGAAAAATTGACACCATTAGAGATTTGGACACCGAAGGTAAGTTGGACACTGGAAAATTGGACACTAAAATTTTGTTTTAAAAAACGAACGAAAATAAATTTAACAAAAATTGGAAAACATAATTTGAAGTGCTACGACACATAAAGCTTCCCACGGGGTCTTTATATTAAGAAAAATCGATATTTTAGAAAATGCATAAATTTAATTTTGCTATTTTTCTCATTTTGCTATTCTTCATTGTGCTCACACATTGTGCATACTCTGGATGGAACAGCAATCAAATTGTAATTTATGCACTTTTATTTGGCTAACCGAAATTTTTAATTAAAAAAGAAAGTTTTTCTTTTTTAAGATTGCAATTGAAACTGAATGCAAGGGAATAACGGTTAGTGAATTTTTTTTTTAATGCTCCATTCTTTATCAATTTCGCTAGCAAAATTTTGGTGTTAAAATTTGTAGAATGCCAAAATAGGTGCTTTTCACTCGAAAACATAACCTATTTTAGGTTTTTTATTCGAAGCTATAAAGTTGCTTGAAATTACCCGTTTTAGCCCGTAATCGGCAACGACTTTTTGATCTACAAGGTAGGAAAATGAATTATAAAATAAATCTAATTAAGAAATTACACTCATCCCAAGTGGGGACACCTATCTACCTACCGTAATTCCTAAATTAAAACGCCACCTGAAGTAGAACGCCCCCCTGAAATTGAGCGTCCCTTTTGAGGAAGGTTGAAAAATAGAACGCCCGGCGTTTTATTTTAGGAATTACGGTATCTTACTGTGACCATCCAAATCTGTTTGAAAACTTTTTTTGAATCGGTCTGAGTGGTCACAGTTCAATATGTTCACTGTTCAGTTTTTTTTTTAATTAGGAAATTATTTAAACGTTTTTTTAACTTCTAGACTTGTATAGAAAAGTGTCCGTCGAAAGACAATCATTGTTTCATGGAATGCAGGACATCTGTACGTTTTTATTATGTATTAGGTTTAAGGGTGTCAAAATGTTGTACTCTGATTTTTGAGTGCCCCCAGGGTTAATGCGAGTAGTAATGGGCCCCATTTTTTACCCCTTTTTTGCCCCTAAATCAGTTAGAGACCAGCGAGAGAGAGGGCCTTTTGAGGAGGTTAGAGAAAAAG
>JAKKIK010002604.1:0-10518 GCA_024500135.1 Heterodera carotae
GGGGGGGGGGGGGGGGGGGGGGGGGGGGGGGGGGGGGGGGGGGGGGGGGTTTTTGGTTGGGGGGGGGGGGGGGGGGGGGGGGGGGGGGGAATTGGGCAAAATTTTTTGCCATATTTTCATTCCTTTTGTTGGGCGAAAGAAAATTTTTGCCATTTCGGGGGGGGGGGGATTCGCCCACTCCCTCCATCCCTGGATACGGGCCTGACCGAATATGATGGGACATAATGTTTGTATAATCTGCGCGGATAAAATCGCCCCCAATTACAAATGGTCAATTTTTATTTATTTATGTACCTTAACCGTCAGTGGGTTCAATTTTTCCATCAAAGTGTGCGCTGCGCGTTCATCCTGTGTAAATGTGCGCAACTTTTGCGCAATTTGTTGGCCCCAAAAGTTTTTGCCACCGCCTTCCTTGTTCGGCTTCAGCACATAGCGATCAGGATTGGCAATGGCATCCTTTAAACAAAAAAAAAAGAATTTGAAAAGATAAGTGGTGCCAATGAACAATGATGTAACAGAGATGGAACCGGTGCCGAAAATGAAAGTCCTTAATCTGAAATCCGGACTCCATCCAAAAAAAGTCCGGAATCCAGAGCCGAAATTCCGAAACCCTAAAAGGGCCGGAATGCCGGTCAATCCTTAATCTTTTGGTCAATTTCCAGTCAAAATTTTTGCTTATCTCACCAATTTTTGGAAAAATCCTCTAGTTCCTCTAATAGTATCCCCGGGATACTATTAAAAATTCCGGACTAAGGTTCGAAATCCCGAAATTCCGTACCCAAAAAAGCTCCGGAATCGGGTATCCCGGTTACATCTTTGGTATAAATAAAGCATTTTTACCTCAACAATTTGCTCCGTTTCCGCATCATTATTCTCCAGCCCCCACATTCGGGCAAATGTGCTTCGAATTGCCGCAACCTGCGGCGCTTCTTCCGGATCCGGGAAAAAGCGTTCCACCATGCCGGGCAATGAAAGCACCTTAAAAATCATTTTTAAAAATTTTTAAATCCAAAAAGACATCTTTAAACATTTTTTTTTTTAATTTTTAAATCCAATCCATTTAAGAATAAAATGACAACCCCCACCTGTTGCATTTTCTTGGTTGTGCTCAGTTCATAGAACAGCGATGGTGACTTCTGAAGTGGAAATTTAAAAAAAAAAGTCATCAAATGTCAAGAAAGGCATGGACAGGCATTAATTAGGGCATGAAAATCGCAAAAAAAAGGAAAAAAGCATATGCCTTTTTTTAGTCCCACCACACATTTTTTTTGAAAAAATACCCCTGCTATACATGATCCTGGTCAAATAGGGCATTTTATGAATAATCCGCTCACCCTGTCATTTACGTGGTCCCATTGTTTTTTTTTAATTGGACCAGGACCGTTCAAAATCCAAAAAAACCCACAATCAACCCCTCGGTCAATCAATCCATAAAATTCCCTACCCATCCATAAAAAAATTTCTATGAATTTTTATTATTTACGATTGCTGTCGATCGTTCAATCATTCGCAGTGTCGGATAAGTTTGAGGTTGGAAAATGGCACCACTATACACAATGTTTGAGTACACAACAGCCACTGGCTCACCACGCAGGCGCAGCGTAAAATCATCATCCAATCTCATACTTAATTATTTAATTATATATAAAATATATTTAATAAATATATAATGTATATATATTAGAGACCGAGCCGGGCCTGGCCCGGTACCGGGTGGTTTTGCAGGGTTCGGCAACCCGGCCCGGTGATTTTTGGAAAAAAACCGGGTTGATCGGTTTGGGGGAGCAGTCGGGCCCGGGAACAGGTTGTTATTGAAAAAGTCTTTGAAAATCTAGGTCTATATAAATATATATATAATATATATATATATATCTTCACAACTATGATAAAAATGATTATTGTTTAATCATATTTTTTAACAAAACATTTCATGATTGGAATATATTCAGGTTGATGGACGGACCTAGAATTTTGGATCTCGAACATTTCTACTCAAATCCCCATTCTTAACTATTGCATATTTTTTCGTCTATGCAACTGGTTGAGAAAAATTTCAGGTACGGGTTTCGGGTTGAGAAAAAAATCGGGTTCGGGTTGCATCACTGATGTACAATTGAAATAAAATGATTAAACAACAATTTACTATTTTTTGGTCTTTAATTTATTATTTTATTTTTGTATCAAAATTAAAATTATAAGCCGCTTACTCCCGTGTGCATTCATCAAGTGTCAACTGGACAACTTTGATTTTGTGCTTTGAGATCTCCTCAATTTCATACAGGTCATAAAGCTTGAGGAAATGCCAAAAGCTGCTCATCTTCATGACCACAAAAACGATGATGCCTTCTTTGTTCTTGAATCTGTCCCTAAAATGGAAAATAAAAATAAACCGCGAATAAAAAACACTGAAGAAAATGGACCCAATTTTGTTGCTGGAGGGAAATAATACCTACCTAAGAGGTTCCAATTAGAAAAAGCGGACCCGTACCGGATCCGGACCCGTATTTTGCCGGACCCGTGGTACGGGTACGGCCATTTGTCAAAAAACGCGTACTGCCCGTATTCCGTACTTTTGCCCCGATCCGGGAGCAGGATCCGGTACGGGTACTTCTCCAGAGTACGGGTACGGCTTTTGATTTTGGGTTTTTCCGCTCTCTAGTTCAATGATGATTTAGTAAAATAAAATGCAAAATTACCACCAAACAACGTATTATTAAAATTTGACTTATTTTTGACCCCCCCCCCTAATCTTTTTTTTTTATCACAACTGATTGTCTTATTCCAGAATCGATGCAATCTCTGGATTTGAATCAATGCCTCACAAATCAGCTGAGATTAAGTGCGATTAAACCACTCCGAAAAAAGTTACCATTTTTTAGTTGCAAAAAATTCAATTTATGTTTTTTTTTCGTTTTAGTCTAAAGACTTGCAAAAAGTGTGGCGCGGATTTACGAAAAGCCGATAATGTGTGGAAAATTTACACAAAAATAATCTAACACGAAGGGCTTGAAAAACTTGCCATCCATTTATCAATGCCCTGGCAGCAGCAGGTTTTGCCGTCGTATTTCTTGGCAACACATTCTCCGGCAAATCTTTGAAGCCCGCTTTGCGCAACATTCGCTCGTGAATCTGCGTGACACGAGGACCCAATCCGTTGGCACCACCAATTGAACTACTATTAACTTCAATCTAAAATTTGGGAATGGAGGGGGAGGGCAAGACACAGTGTGGAACCATTTAAAAATGTTGGGCGACCTAGGCATCCGAAGAAATCCACGGATATGTATTGTATTACGGGAACATAGGTATCAGGGATGTGCCGAGCCGGACAAAATCCGATTCCGATTAAATAGCCGATTCCGATTATGGCCAAAAATCCGATACGATTTTAAACCGATTACGATTATGGCCCAAAATCCGATTAATTGCGATTCCGATTATTACGCGGCCGAAATTTTTCTTTTCGGTTTCGGTTTTCGAGTTTTTTTTCGGGTTTTGGCTTCGGTTGCGAGTTCCGGGTTTCCCGAAAGTAAAAACACACCCCTAATGATTGAGCTTTTGGCAAAATTATTTACTCAAATATTTAAATTCAGGTGACAGAAAGCCAACTTTTAATTGTGTTATTTAACTTTTTTTTTTGTGCTATCGCTCCTCGACTTTTTTTTAAGAAAACGTGTGAAAATTTTCCCGGCGGTGCCGGTTTCGGTTCCGGTTTTTTCGGGTTTTTTGGCTTTCGGTTTTCGGGTCTGAGCTCTCCCCTTCCCCCCCCCCCCAAAAGTAAAAATTTGAGAAGATTTACCTACCCCCCCCCATGAAATTTTTTTCTGGTTACTGGCTTGGGTATGCATGTACATATGCGGGCTATGTCGTAATACGGATATGAGAGGTATACCGCTTATTTTTCCTATTTGAAAGCCTCACAGGCACCCCTCCATTTGATGGTGCACACCTAGACGATGATTGTAAAACAGAACATCCCGGGTCTACTAATAGAGGAAATGCGCGGGTATTTGATTAGGTAAGCCTTCTCACTTGTTTAAGTTCATATTTGTGTTCGTTGTTGTCACCAGTGTTGTTATTGGCGGGGATATGAACAAAATAGTCCTTAAAATTTAAAAATTATTATTGATTTTTTGTTTTTTGCCCTAAAATTTAAAATTATTATTGATTTTTTGCTCTCTTTTTTTTTGCCCACCGATCGTTGAAGATAAATCGCAAATGGTTGCTTGATTCCTTCACTGAGCACATCTTCACAAATTTTCATATACTCTCTAATGGACTTGTCCGTAGCGACCACTTCTTTGTACACCGTTTTCATAAAATCGATGTCGCGCGACACGCGAAAATACAGCAAACCCATGGCCTGATTAAAGAAAAAAAGATATATGATAATAACTAGAGATCGGACCAATTAATTGGACCAAAAAATTGACCAATTAATTGTTTGATGGAAGCCGACCAAAAAATCAAAAAAAATTGAAAAACCAAAAATTTAATTGTGTGGTCCGAGTTTCCGAGCTCTCTAATAATAACTAGCTAGGGATTCCAATATGCATATAAAATCGCAAAATATGCGTATAAAATATGCATCCAAAAGTGTCAAAATATGCACCAAAAAAATTTTCCTAATTCCAATGAAAATTTCTCAAAATTCTTCAAATTCGTTAAAAAGGCACAAAAATGGTAAATTAATTAAAATTATTTAAGAAGAAAATACCAAATTAAGTTGTCAACTATTTTAAATAATCGAATTTTTCTTTTTTTGGGGGTTATTTTTGAAATAATTTACCCTTTTTGAGACACTCAAATAAACCGATTTTCAAATAAAAAAAATTGAAAAAAGCCGAAATATGCATATAAATTTTCTTTAATATAAAATGGGTAATTTTCATTATATGTAATTGTTAGGCAAACAAATATATTTGCTTTTTGTATAAAGGTATAAACCAAACAAATTTTGCACTCACATTGGAAAGGTCAAGAGCCTGCTTGAACATTTCGCGCGGATACGGTGTAGGAAACAGTGTGAACGGTGTAAATTGTGCTTTGTCACTTCTGTTAATATTTTTTTTTTTGGGTTAAACCGGAATTTCTCTACATTAATGTCCCCCCTCTAATTAATCCCCCCCCCCCTCTCCCCGCCCAATGCAACTGATTTTGATTATTTGGAAAAAAAGTGAGGGATTATCCCCTAGATTTAATTAGAGCCCCTCGGGGACTTTATTACAAATTTATTTTTTGGGTTAAGAACCGGAAATTCTCTACATTAGTGCTAGCCCCTTTACCCCCATTATTTTGAGGGGCATGAAGGATTGTAAATTAGGGCCCCCGGGTGGACTCTAATAATAGTACAAATTTAATAAGTTACTTGTCTTTCTGTTCTGGCGTTCTTGTGATCAGCCCGATAGAGTGCGCAAAGTCAATGGCATCTTCCACCAATGTCTGCACATTTTCTTCATCAATCACATACGTTATCGGCTCAGCTGCTGCTTCAGCTTTTTTGTTAAAGGGATAACTTTTGTTAGGGGTCTACTGTTCACATTAATAAAAATTAAAATTATAAATAATAAATTTCAAAAAAAAACAATGAAATCAGCGAAAGTTTAGTTTAATGTTTAGAGAGGCGTTTAATTCCTCGGGTTTTGCTTGGGCTTTGTCCTCATCATGACACCATTAATTTGTTATATCGAGGGGAATTCTGCCAATATCAAGCAGTGGACTTGTCTCTAATTTAAATTTGGGGTAAGAGCCTCAAAATTCAAAGGGTTTGTAGGGGGGCAGTGGGGGGGGGGGATTCTACGTATAACAAGGTGTAGGGCTTGTCACTAAAATTGGTGGTAAAAGCCTCAAAATTGAGGGTAATTTTAAATTTGGGGTAATAGCCTCTCAAAATTCAAAGGGTCTGATGGAGGGGGAGGGGGGAAAGGAATCTACCTAAATCAAGCAAGATGTGAGGCTTATCACTAACTTTAAATTCGGGATAAATCCTCAAACTTTAAATATGGTATTATAATTACGATTAATATTTTCAAAATGTGCCAATGCTTTTTAATTAAGGTACACTGACCTTTGGGAACTTCAACAGAAGCATCAGCAGTTGTCTTTTTCTCCTCATCAACAGCAGCAGCAGCAGCACTAATTTCAACATTTGTGCATTTATTCATAGAGCAGAAAAGGAGAAGCAAAAAAGTGATTGGCAAAAATTGTTTGAATTTTGAAGCCATCATTTTTAATTTTAATTTAGCTGTTTATTGGATAATTATTTGTTTGTTTTTTTTGGGTAATGAATTATTGGACACATTGCCCTGCTTTTATATTGCCAATAAAGTTGAAATATGTATTTATTTGTTATTTGTTTTGTTTAATGAATTGATTGAGTGGATTCATTTATTTCCTGTCAAACGTGTACAATCAAGTGAATGCCAACCCTAATTCAACATTTTTTACATCCGCCGATCCCATGCATGCATTTCCGGCACCAAGATCCTTCCCCCATTCACATTATTTCGATATGGATCTAAAATCGAAGAAAATCCAAGTCATATTTACCTTAAATTTTACAATACTTCGTTCAGAGAGGATTTGCATTTTTACTCTAACATTGTTTTTTTTATGTTAACTGACATTTTAAGGATTTTCGTGCATTTTCAAAATCTATGAGAAAATTGGGCATGGATAAAGAAGGATTAACGGATGGACAGTCAAAGCAATGTGAAAGTCAAAAGGCGTATCTCACTTCTTCTCCGGCTAATTTCGACTGGCTCCCGAAATTTTGGACACCAGAAAATTGGACACTGGAAAAATGGACACTTAAAGAAAAACTATCCGAACATTTTTGGTCAGGCATGTTGATGATTGAATGATAATGATAATATCTGCGTGAAAAGTTGGTCTTTTTAAATGGACTGCATAAGAAAGATAAAAAGCTCCCAAAATTTCGGCAAATAGCGGGAAGTTTCTTTTTAAGAGCTATTTACATGGATTGCACCAGGGACGAAACCGGATGGATGTCGAAAATTCGATTTTATCCCAAATTTTTACATGTTGCCTTTTTATAAGAAACTAGATCATCACTTCTTTCAGTAAACCATCCCAATTGCTAATGTTTTCCATTTTTTTAAATTTACTTTCTTTCGTTTTTAAAAACTAAATTTTAGTGTCCAACGTCCAAATTTCCAATGGTGTCCATTTTTCCGCTTGGTGTCCAATTTTCTGGTGTCCAAAATTCCGGACACCATTTCGACGTAATTTCGACAATGAAAATGCAATTTTATACAATAATTAGTGAAAATTATATCAATAGTAAAAAAGTACGGCCAATAAAATGACACATAAAAATGCCAATTTTTGGTCTTTCTTTTTGGGTGTAACTTTGACTGCCTGCTTACCTAATAAACAATTTTTACTTGTCATATCTTCCATCTATTGTAGGTCACTTGCTTTGACATGCCCAATTTCGTCAAAATTTACAAAAGTTTAGACAACGACATTCGAACGGTGCCGCTAAGCAAATAATTATCGGCCAATCAGCTCCACCTCACTTTTTGTCACCTCTCCGCCTTTCCGTCTCTCTTCACCCTTTGGCGCTGATCAGACCGATTAGCATCATCAGATCAGGGTGGCGATTTTGCCTCCTTTGGTGGAATTTTCCACCTTTTTGGGGGTCTTTTCACCATTTGCCACCTTTTTTAGATTTTGCATAAAATTTAAATTTTTTTAAACAAAATGCCAAATTATATTATTTTTCCAATTTTTTGTGATTTTGCAACGAAATCAAGTCCAAGAATTTTTTTTTTGGCTTTAGCTCATTTTAGTTGATTTTGATTAAAAAAATAGAAATTTATAATCATTTGTGGCCTTTATCCCTCCGAGCGACAGAATCGAGAATCAAGAAAGAAGAGAGTAGTGAAGAGGAGGGGATTCAATCCCGCCGGACTTTATTTTTTGGGATTGTGGACACACCCGCAAATGGGCAAATTGTCTAGACAAACAGCAAACAGACATTTGGCAACACACCCGCGCAATAGTCAAGACAAAACAGCAAACAGACATTTGGCAACACACCATCAAAAGTTCAAATAGTCAAGACAAAACAGCATTTAGACATTTGACAACACACCCGCAAATGGACAAATAGTCAAGACAAAACAGCATTCAGACATTTGACAACACACCCGCAAACGGGCAAATAGTCAAGACAAAACAGCATTCAGACATTTGGCAACCCACCCGCAAATGGGCAAATAGAGTCGAGACAAAACAGCTAACAGACATCTGGCAACACACCCGCGCAATACTCCAGACAAAACAGCAAACAGACATTTGGCAACACACCCGCAAATGGGCAAATAGTCAAGACAAAACAGCATTCAGACATTTGACAACACACCCGCAAACGGGCAAATAGGCAATACAAAATAGCATTCAGACATTTGGCAACACACTCGCAAATGGGCAAATAGTCAAGACAAAACAGCAAACAGACATTTGGCAACACACTCGCAAATGGGCAAATAGTCAAGACAACACAGCAAACAGACATTTGGCAACACACCTGCAAATGGGCAAATAGTCAAGACAAAACAGCAAACGACATTTGGCAACACACCCGCAAATGGGAAAATAGTCAAGAAGCAATTCTTCAGCAGATGCTAAGCAATTAATCTCTCAAAAAAGATAAAATGCTTTTTTATTGCGAGAAAAATCATATATTTTCATGATCACCGCGCATTGTATTTTGATTTCAAGTTACACATTAAATTAATCGTTTTTTTTATTGAATGCATGATAAAAAAAAGGTAATTACTAGGGCTAGGATTTTTATGTGCTAAAAATCCTGAAATATGTAATAAAATATGTGTTAAAAAACCCAAAATATGTGCTAAAAACAGGGGTCGCATCGAAAATTTCTTGAAATAAGTACATCACTGGTCAAAAATAAGTTTTTGGGGTCAAAAATAAGTACATTTTTTAAATCGTTGTTTTGATGCTTATCTCGCATTTTTATTCAACGAAATCGGCATTTGCGACATATTTCTCACCGCCAACAATTTTTTTGAGCAAATTGGGTCTTGAAAAAGAAAAACAAGACTTGATTGGGTGGGGTCTGGCGGTGCCGGTAGGCGCCGCCAGAAAAATTTTCGAAAAATTAAATGAATTGATTAACAGAATTGCTACATTTTTCTACGTTTTTTCTTGTCTTATTTTCATTACAGATACTATTTTCATTGGGGTGGGGGGGGGCGGCGGTGCCGATAGGCGCCGCTGAGAAAATTTTGGAAGAAAGTGACTGGATTTGTTAACAAAATTTGGTCCTTATTTCATCTTAATTTTCACTTTTGAAGGCAAAAATTGAAAATTTATTTGGCTCAAAAAAATAAGACACACAAAATAAGAATAAAAAAGCAGAAATCGCCAAGATGAATTGATCCGGCGGTGCTTTATGCACCGACGGGAAATTTTTTTGAATATTTTAGTGGATATTGTTAAGATTTTATGATAAATTCGCTTCAAAAAACATTTTATTTCAAAAATAGCCATTCAAATTAGAAATTTACTTAGAATCGAAAAAATCTTTACAAAATAAGTACAGCGAGCTCAAATCAGTACATTACTTATAAATAAGTACAAATGCGACCTCTGGCTAAAAACCCGAAAAAAGGCCAAAATATGTACTAAAAATTGGTAAAACTAAGTGTATTTATGCAAAAAAATCATATTTAAGTTTCATTCTTTATTCATTTCGCCAGCACAATTGCAAATTAAATACATTTCAAGTGTTCTGAAAAAAAATTGGTTCTTTTTTCGGATAAAATTATTTTGTAAATCGCTCGACCGCCAGTCAAAATTTTGGCGATACCAATCAAAAAATTTTTTTGAAAAAATCTGAAAAAGAACAAGTAAAATTCAATTTTTAGTGGTGCTTTTTCAGGTTTTCTTGTATTTTTCAATTTTTAGGGGTGCTTTTCAGGTTTTCTTGTATTTTCTCAAGAATTTTTCTCATAAATGCCAAAATATGTGCTAAAAACCCAAATTAGCCAATATATGTCTTTTTTTGTCAAAACGTCAAAATATGTGTTTTTATGTTTTTATAAGTCGCACTAAATCAAAAATTGTTCGGAGAAAATGCTATTTTTGTGCTTCTCTCGCCATAACTAAGCCGCAAAAAAATATATGTAAAAACATAAAAATCCGAGCCCTACTTAATAAATGAGGTCCGTTTATTGCAGATCGTTATCCGTATGCGTGGACATCCCTGCACCTTAAAGATCCTATATTGCCGTATTTCCTCTATTTGAAGGTCCATCCCCCCACATGAGGAACCCCCCCCCCTGAAGTTTAAAATTTTGCGACAAAAAACGCATCGCCAAACGTGTTTTGCACAAATTTTTAATGCTAAATTGGATTATCAAATAAGATAAATATGGCCGATGCAAAATCTATTAAATCTATTCTCGACCGACTGACTGCAATTGAGAAAAGTATTAACAACAATGTGCACAACACACAACTGACTAC
>JAKKIK010002605.1:0-10517 GCA_024500135.1 Heterodera carotae
CGGCGCCCCACCTACTGGCCGCCGTAGTCGAGTGTGCGCTGGTTTTTAGCGCAGTAATTTAATAATATTATATTTGCCGGTTTATGCAATATAGTACAGCTGTTGGCGTTTCGGTATTTAAATGTAAGAAAAAAATCAACCTAATGTTCGAATTCAGGTCCGAGGTTCAAAATAGGTCTGAAGGGGGGCCATATTCGTGTTCAGCGCCTCAAAATACCCCCAGAAACAAGTATTTTGAATTTGAAAAAAAATCCCCTAAGGCTAGCTTAGGTAGACTAGAAATTTTTCCTTAAGTTTTAGCTTGTAAATAAATGCGAAAAAAATGTACAAAAAAAAACTCTTATAAAGGTTCTCAAAAATTCTGGCGCCGAAAGGGCGTCGCCGAAACGTCTGGCGCCGAAAAGTCCCAGCGCCGAAAGGGCGGCGCCGAAAGGGCGTCGCCGAAACGGCGGCGCCGAAACGACCCGGACTCATGTAATTACCCGGATTTGAATTTTCGACAAGGTTGAACATTGGCATCTTCGATCTGTCGCACAATCTTCACCCTTGCAGTGAGACTTCTTCAATGAATTAAAGAAATTTTGTTTGATCAAAAAAACCCCACCCTAATAGATGACCCGACAACTCTACTAAGCTTCCTACAAATTGAGGAAATACGGTATTGATTGTTTTGAAAAAATTATATGATAGTAGAAAACCCCCATTGTGGGAGAGCGTTATAACAATTATTCGGGAAACACTTGATTCGTTAAGTACCCCTGTTAAAGTCCCAGTCCGACGATGCCGTTAGGCTCTGGAGGGCTTTTTTAAAATTGTCTCCTTCTCGCCATCTTGTAGTTATTGCCTTAATTATCGTCTCATCATTTCTAAAGAAAAATTCACTCCCCTTGGGGTTTGTACTTTATTTTACTAAAATAATTTTCAAACTAAATTATTCGAAACTATAAAATGGGATTCACCACGACCCTTTGGAGTCAAAAGAATGTCGCGGGTAAAGATGTCGCGGTTGGGCAAGTGCTAAAGCGCCGGGGACCGGGACGACCTAAAGTATGACTTACCGGAAGATAGAATTTTTGGCGATGTTCTTCTGAAATTATCATTTTCTCTATGAATATCATTTGAACCGTTCGATCAAGATGTTTGAATGGCACAAAAATTCGCACTTTTCCAAGACTGCCATTTTCAACAAACTCATCCGAATTTGGGTAAGTGCCGCATTTGACAATGTGTAAGAAGGACAATGTGACCACAAAACATGACAGAATAGACATGGACAAATGTGGGTGAAACATGTTTAAGCAGCAGCAAAATTGAAAATAAAATAAAAATAACAAATTTTTATTGCTAAATTGAAATTTGCGATGAAATACATCATATAATATTCTATGTCAAGAAACATCTACGTTATAGGTGAGGAGGGTAAAATGGTAAAAAATCCATTTTTATTTTTGCTAAGGCTGACATAGAATAGAAAAAAAAAATCAATTTCCATGATAGGAAATATTTTATGACTTTAATAATCTAAATTTTACGAAATAAGACAATAACTGACCAAAAATAGGTTTGGAAACAGATTTCAGAAACGAACACCAAACGAAACGGACAAAATTCATGAAACGAAACAAGTCGAAACGAAACAGTGTGATTCTTGGGTACTATTTTAGAGCATTTTTTGAAAACTTTGTTTGGAAGCTTTATTCTTGTATTTTATGAACAAAATTAATGTTTTACAGGACTGGAATTTGGCAAGCCGTTCCGACCTTTTTGACGGACCAGGATTAAATTATGATTCGGATTAAAGGGATCTCAGGGGCCTCAAGAAAATACGGCTTTCCGCTAAAAGAACCCCCTGGGTTTTTATTTTAAAGTTTCTGTTAGTCCGCAATTTTGGGTCGTGACCAATTCATCTAAATAGCGACTTTGAAGTGCCATATCAAATGAATTAAAAATATAATTGACATTTGCTTAAAGTAAAAAAATTATTGCTAATTTTGGAAAAAAATGCATTTATGGGCATAAAAGTGCGATGAATACAGCAATGATAAAAATAATGACAATTTGTATTTCAAAATCATCCAATATTTCGTCATCAAGCAATTAACTGATCAACCATCCAATTGGTCAATACATTTTTGTATAAAGTTTTTCAATGAATTCCATGCTTTCAATGGACGTTCCTGATCACCGATCAACTCTTGCACGTTCAGCTGGAAGTATTTGGCCAAATTTTCAAATGCCAGCTTATACATTTTGACATTTGAAATAGACGATGATGGGTCATAATGAGCAGCAATAATCGCATTTAGAATGGAATGAATTCTCGGAGCAATGCTTAAGCTGTTGAAAAAAAATGAACGAGTTATTACCGTAACGATAAGAAAGTCCGGCATAACAAGATATTGTAGTAAATGGAATTCAGATAAATAATTATTATTTTAAACCCCACCGGAGCTCGAATACAAAACCCTGGCGATTTTATTTTCAAATTCCAGCTAAGTATGAAATTAGAGCAAAACCTGACTCCAAAATCTAGGATCTGTATGCATATGCATTCATTTAAATATTAACCAAAAAATTGTCTTTTTTTTATTCTGGAAATAAAATATTTAAAAAATGATACTCTTTTTCATAATATGGGTGCGCTTTGGCAGTTTCAGCCGATTTCAACCAAAGCTCCGCAATGCTTTCTTTTCTTTTGCCCATTATAAGTTGAGTCAAATTATTTTTTGAAATTTCATCCAAATTTTCAAATGCATTTCCAAATTTTCCCGTTTTGCTTAACTTAAAAATTGGACTGCCAATTATTGGGCTCATTATGAGTTCGATGCAAAACACAGCCAGATAAATGATTTCAATGATTTTGTCCGTTGCTTCATATTTTGAAATTAAAGACAGCTAAAGAATTTGAATTAATGTAATATCAAAACAAACGAAGCACCAGTATGGCACCGTTCAGAACAGAAATCCTCAGAAACGATCTGCCCTATGGGTCAGAATTACGCTCCAGCATTTACGCTTCCGGCATTTTTGTTTCTCACCAACGCTCCCGGCTTAAGCTCCCGGCATTTACGCTTCGCTCCCGGAATTTACTCTTTTTGCACTTACGCTCCCTGGCATTTACGCTTCCGGCTCAATAACTTGCGCCTCCTTAAGTTGAACCCCAGCATTTGAGCCTCAATAAATACCCAAAAATTTATCTCCGATCTTGTGCCCGAACTTAGAGCATCCCCACCCTTTACCTTACCTTAATGACCCTTGCAGGATCCGGTTTTTTAACAAAATTAAGAGATTTCTTTCCAAAATGCACCATGCATTTTCTGAACAATGTTACAATTCTTTCTGCTTGTGCCTAACAAAATTAATAAGAAATAAATTTTTTAACATTTTATTAGAGGTTGGATAAGATAATTTTTGATATCTATTTTGGCATTTTTTCTATTTTAGTGTTTTAGGATCGAATTCCGCACTCTAATTATTAGTGTTCGACCGGTCCGAAAAATATTGGAAATTTCGCTAATTCTCGGTATCTGAATTTTATCGACAAATACCGTTACAGAAAATCGCATTTGCCTAACATACTACTAATTATTACCGTCTCAAATTCCATGTTTGCACTTTTTGGCACCTCCAAGAGTGCAATTAATTTTCGCATAAGGAATACATAGAAAAACATCACTTTTGCATATTCCCTTTCATTATCTTCCGCAGTTTGACTTTGAGCATTTTGGTCTCTAAAAGGAGGATTCAAAGACTAAATAGTTTTGAAAATGTTAAAAGGGCGCTAGACAAATAAAAATGGTAAAAAAAGGCCCGGTCGAAAATCTGAACGGACAAAATCTTGAATGGACAAATCCCGACCAGACCAAGTACCGACTAACTTGTCTGTTCGAATTTGGGTTATTGTCCGATCAATTCTATCCCTTCTTAGGTTCGTCTTTATATCTTTATAGATAATATGGTAATATAATAATTATTATAAAACGCACTGGAGAAGTCGTTGACCAAATAAAATTTCTATTTGAGCTTCAATTTTCTCGGTTATTTGCTGGGTAAGGACAAATTTATCGCCAATAAAGTATACATTGAGATGCATTACGACATCAGTTAGTAAAATTTTAGTTGCTACCAATTGTGGTAAGAGTTTGTCGTCTAAAGTGTCCAGGTCCTCAGCTTTAATGCCAAATGGTACCATGCTGAGCAAAAAAACTTGGCGAACTTGTGACACTAAATTTTGTTTTTTTTTTAATTTACCAAAATTGTGATAGAAATTTTCATAATGGCAAGACCGGGACTGGCCTTAAGAAAAGACGCTTAAATTTTCAAAGCTTTCCCGTCGGCGCCTATCGGCACCGCCGGACCTCTCTTACAGGGTTTTCCTTAGAAAACGCATTTAAATTTTTCCGGTTTTTTCGGGTTTTTTGCTTTCGGTTTCGGGTCTGAATTTCGGTTTCGGGTTTCGTTTTTTTCGGGTTTTTTCGCTTTCGGTGCATCACTAATATGCACATTAAATTCAATTATTTTCTAATAAAAAATAAATCACACCTACCCAAAGTGTCAATTGTTGGTTCGAGTTTAATTATTTTAGACTTATGCTTCTCATTCTTCCTCCTTATGGCATTTTTGTTGGATGCCATTATCATTGGTCTTTTGGCAACATTTTTGACACTGTTTTTTGGTGAGTAATCATCATCACTAGACTCGCTCAATAGCTGTTTCATTTTGGCATTGCTTCTTCTTCGGGCTGACATACCATTGCTTTTTGGCTTTTTAAACATACCTGGATTAGGAAGGGATTTTGCCGTTGGGTTTGATTTATACTAATTTAACCATCATCACCAATATTATTGCTTTGATGCTGATCAGTAGTAGTGTCTGATGACTGTTGAGGCTCATCATCGGTATCCGGCCGATAATTTTCCATTCCTCGCGGATTTTCAAGTAATAATTTAGCAATTTCGTTATCACTTAATTTGGCTATTGCTTGCGCAATGTCTGTCTCAATCTCCTCCACTTTATTTGTATTCGAATTGGTTGAATATTCTGCTGCTGCCGCAAAATTAATAAGAAAATGATATTTTTAAAATTCAACAAAATATGATAATTGTTAAATAACTAGAATCTCGAACTCTGACCGACCAAATACCTATTGAGCTATTTGATCTCTAATAAGAATTTTAAAAAAACTGAAAAAATTTTACGGCTTAGAAATGAGTGATTAACAGGGATTATTAAAGTGTACAGGCAATAAGAGTAGTAACATTGTCTAGCAAAAAGGCCAATGGTAGTCTTAGGCTAAGCCTAGGTTAAGCTTAGGCTAGGCTTGGGCTGAGCTTACCGTAAGTTTGGTTACCTAGGCTACCCTATAAACGACCCTTTATTGAAAATAAGACATGGCTCTCGTGTTACCCATTACGGGAGTACGGTTGCCAGTTTTTTGGTAACTGGGAAATTTTTGCTACCTAACAGCTGATTACCTCTACCCATCATCAGTTCGTCAATCAATCTTTGTCGCTTTTGTGTTGATGTTGCTGCTGTTGTCTTATCCAATCTCTCTTCTAACAATTTCCTGATATTAGTTTTTTTCTTCTAAAAATTGACGTTAAATAAAAAAATAATGTTAGTAAATAAAATTTTTTAAAATTAAGTAAAAAGTTCATTTATTAAATGTCAAGTTAACGCGTAATTTTAGTAGGTAAGAATGGAATTTTCGGGTTTATTTGTAATCCAAAATATGCATTTTGAATTATTCGGAAGCCCTAAATATAAAACTGAGTAAGCAAATTTAAGCGATTAAGTAACTAGTAAAAATAGACAAGACTATCTAATAATACAATATTTATGCCAGGGGTGAAGTGCCAATTTTTAGAAGTTATGCCATTTTAATAATTTTGTGTATTTAAAAAGTCAAAAAAATTGTCACACCTTTTCAAAGCACGACGAGCTGTTACATTCACAACGAATGTTATTGCCATCCAAATAATCTGTGCCGTAATCTATCGTAATTTCTTTGCCCACATTTATTTTTCTTCTAAATATGTTTTTATAAGATAACGACGGTATGTTTATTATTTTCTTAAAATGTAAAAATGAAGAGAATTCGTGCATATTTTCGACATCTTTAGTGATAAGTGATAACCCACCCGCACCAAATAAATAAAACACACTTTGCAAACAGTCCAATGGTTGGATGCATCATTGTGCCATCCGAGGACGGCACATAATAGTACACTGCTTCAGCAGATGGGGAACAGCTATGATTGGCCAAGGCACAGTGGTTACCGTACCGTGAGGCGTCGACCACTAAAATTTGAATTTAAATTAACATTTTTATTTGATTTTTTTACCTGCAACATCAACCGTTTCATCGTCGGAATTGTCGTTAAGAGGCACGGTGAATGAATAAAGAAGTGTTTGACACTTAGTGTCATCAAGATACACCTCGCCCAAATATTCGCCGATCATTTCGCCTCAAAACATTGGTTAATTTAAGGCTCTATTGCACTTTATGAGTCCAATCGACTTTTATGAGTCCGATCAAAGTTTATGAGTCCAAACCGTTTTTTATGATTCCAATCAGAGTTTATGAGTCCAATAAGTTTTTTATGATTCCAATCAGAGTTTATGAGTCCAATAAATTTTTTATGAGTCCAATCAATTTTTTTATACCATTTATATATACGAAGAAAAAAGTTGGGGCCGTTTTTGAGCAAACATGTTACCTGCTTATCTTTACCAGTACATGTTCCGCCGGTTCCATGGGAAGTGGAAAATTTTTCAAAATATTCTTAAGGAAATCAGATTCCAATAACCCGTATAAAATTGTGATTTTGTATCTAAATTTTCTGCAATTAGTGATTTGTTCAGTAGTTTGACTTAGAAATTCGAAAAACTGATTGCTCACTGATAAAATTGATTGGGTTCATAAAGTGCAATAGAGCCTAATTTAATGCTAAAATACCTACTTTTCCCACCAAAAGGAAGAAAATTTCCCAATACCCTCCCCCCACGCGAAACCAAAAATTTGGGAAAATTTGCCAATTCCCCCCCCCCCCCCCGCACCCGAAATTTTTTTCTGCTTACGGGCTTGTCCCCAATCCCAGATTAGAGAGAAATATGATATATGATTTATCCATGCACATAACTGTACCCCTGTCAATTTGATCAGCGGCGTACAGGCCAAACTGGGTTTTATCGTTGTACCCAATGTAAAGACGTTCGGGCGCTACAGGGACGGGCAATGAGCCGCAATCGCCTGCGCATGCGCAACTCGCGTTGCATGGCACAATGGGATAGTCCCAGGGAGAGAATTCTTGCTTATCGTAGGGACATAATTTGCCATCCTATTAAAATAGGTTGTTGTTTAAAAAAGACAAATAAAATTGTTTTTTTAAAGATGAAAAAGGATGCCTTATGAAAATACTTATTTTTCCTGGATTCTACGTATCTAATTAGTAAGAAAAACACCGCTAAAAAAATTCCAAAATATCCGAAATATGTGCCATATGTTTTTATGTGCCAAACGATGTGTTTTAAGGTTTTTAAAAATCACTCTAAATCAAAAATTATTCGGAGAAAAAGCTTTTTTTGGTATAACTTTACCCGGATTTTAAGTCCTGAAAAAGCTGAACATTGGCATCGTGCACTTGTTGTACAATCTTCACACTTGCAGGGAGAATTCTTCAAACAAGGGGATTAAAAAACATGAACACCAAAATGAGCATTACGATTTCATCGAAATTCGAACAGTGTAAATTTTTATGTTTCAACGTTCATTCAAACATGTACAAACATCAAACAAGCATTTTCGACTTTTTAAAAACCGCCGAAATGTTTGTTCGTCGTTTTGAATCGTTTACATGAACTTTAAAACCCGTAATTTTATAGATTTGTTTCTCATCCTTCAAAACTGGTTATTTTCAATATCGGGTACAACATATCGTATTTCCTCTAATTGCCGCCCCGGGCGGCTATTTTTCAATACCCCCTCGAGGGGGGGGGGCGGCAAATAGAGGGGGGGGGCGGCAAATAGAGGGGGGGGGGGGCGGCAAATAGAGGGGGGCGGCTATATTTCGGTTAAGTAAATTCTTAATTTACACAATTTTTCCCTATGATTTAAGAAAATAATCATATTTTTTATCTTAAACAAAACATTTTCTTTAAAACTTTGGTAATATCTTTATTATAAGCGCAATTTTTTTTTTATTCGGGTGTTATTCGGCCCACATTGATCATGTGGTGTAATGGACTGACCGATCGATATTGTGTCTGACCCTTTGACCCGCCCATTGCCACACACACACATAAAAGTAATGTCTTCCCCCTCCCCTCATTCATTCTGTTCATTATATCATTTACTTCGCATTCACATTCATTTCGCTACCGACATATATTTCATCATATATTTGTGTCCAATAAATAATTGCCTTTATTCAACTGTTGGTATACTCGGACACAACAGTTTTGGCGCAGTCAGCATTGATTCAACGAACCGGAGAGCCGAAACAAAGCCTAACTCGGATTGAGTAAGTTTTTCGACAAATCAACAAAACCGGAACTCGGGTCGAGTCGGTTTTAACAATTGTTGACAGTCCAACAAAGCCAAGCCGGAAAAGTTCGTCAAAGCCTAAAGCCGAGCCGGCTTCCAACAATTATTGCAACTCAGATCGAGGCAATAAATTGCACTCGGTTGAGGCAATTCAGAGCCGAGCCGGCTATCAGAGATTATTGCAACTCGGTTTGAGGCAGTAATTGCACTTTGTTGAGGCAATAAAGCTGAAAAAGTTTCCAATTATTGCAACTCGGTTTGAGGCAATAGTTGAGGACAACAAAAGGCTGGAAAAAGGCAAGACAACTGCCAATTATTGTAACTCAGTTCGAGACAATAATTGAGGCAACAAAAGGAAGAAAGGCAATACAATTCCAACATTGTAACTCGGATCGAGGCAATAGTTGAGGCAACCGGACAAAGGCAACAGACCTGTGATTATTGTAACTCGGTTCGAGGCAATAAAAAGACAACTGCAAAGCACCGAAAATGCCAGACCAAGCAGTGAAGCCTGGAAAAGGGCCTGGAGCGTATTCTGCCGATATGTGCTGGGACACATGGTGGGAAAGGTTCGAATTTTTCATCCAATTGAAGGGCGTGACCGATCCCGGAACGAAGCGGCTCCTGTTTTTTACCGAGATTGGTCAGGTGTATGAAGAGCTTCGTAGGATGGCACAGCCTGAGGATGTTCGGACCATGAATTTGGCAGAGATCGCTGAATTGATGGCAGAGCGTTTCGGTGAGACAAAATCGATTGCGGCAAGGAGGCATGAGTTGTTTTCGGCGAAACAACATGCCGGCCAATCGATAAGAGACTTTGCAGTGCAGTTGAGAAGTTTGATTGCAAAGGCGGAATGGAATCGCGTAAGTGTGGACATGTGCTTGAGTGCCTTGTTCATAAATGGCATACTGAATGATTCAATCAGAGCTGAATTGATTAAGAAAGGAGACAAAGAGCAGAAGTTCAAGGATGCCGTGGAGTCAGCGGTCATGTTGGAGCAATCCACATTGGACGCGCAAGAAATTGGCTCAAGCAACACCAAGTCGGAAGTTGCGAAAGTGATCACTCAGTCACGAGGACACACAACACACGGAAACAAAAATGCCGCAGAGTGGAACAAACCAAAGAGTGGAGGCAATTGTTTTCGATGTGGTAAGCCAGGGCATTGGTCAAATTCATGTCCAAGCAGGGACTCAAAGTGCAACAAATGCGGGAACAAAGGACATTGGGCCGCTGATTGCAGGACCAAAAATGCCGGAAGGCAAACCACGGGACAGAGATCCGGGCCAAAACCTTTTGGTAAAGGACGGCAAGTTAACAAAATCGATTCAGTCTTGAGCGTTGTGAAAGAGATAAAGGGAGTGACAGCAAAGGCCGCATGCATCCAACTTGGAGTGCTGGACCAGACGGTCGGGTTCGAGCTGGACACTGGTGCAGACGTTTCACTAATGTGTTCGTCTGATTGGCAACGCATTGGCAAACCGAAGTTGGAGCCATCTCAAGGATTGATCGCTTATGGAGGAACGCCAATCGAAGACGTGAAATTTGGTTCATTATGATCCGAAAAAGGCATTGTTCCTCGCAACCGATGCATCCGACTACGGAGTTGGTGCTGTTTTGTTCCATAAAGAGAATAATGGAAGGGTTGGAGTGATTGCCTACGCCTCGCGCACCTTGAACTCAGCGGAGCGGAATTATGCTCAAATTGAGAAGGAGGCGAGAGCGATCATTTTTGGAGTGGAAAAGTTTAAGCAGTATTTGTACGGTCGTAAGTTTGTGCTTCAAACCGACCATGAACCACTAAAAAAGATATTTGGACCAAAAGGTGAACTTCCAGTGGTGGCCGCAAAACGACTTCATCGATGGTCGCTGACGCTGATGAGTTATGAGTATGACGTCGAGTACGTCTCAACAAAAGAGTTCGGCAACGCAGACGGACTTTCGCGTTTGCCGTGCCCCGAAGAAACAACC
>JAKKIK010002606.1:0-10514 GCA_024500135.1 Heterodera carotae
GATGGGATGAAACAGCGATCATCTGATTGAGTGAACGAACGGAAGGGAAATGGACCTTGTCCCGGAAATGTGATTGGAATTTATCCGTTTCACACGAGTTAAGAGATGAACGGCTATGGATTCCAGCGTCTATCTGATATTAAATAAAAATGCAAAAATGATAGTTAGAAAATGCTTTTAAATGCATAAATTAAATGTTATGTTATTATAATTAATATTTATAATCATTAAAAAGATTTTTAGAACTTTATTTTAAAAATAAATTAATTATTGCAACAAACCGTAGATTCAACCATTTAAAACACCTAGTTAATCCTTTTGCTTTACATTTAAAAGTAAATTTAAATACATCACATTTTACAAAATTAATTAAAAAACTTAATGTATCCCCGCATTGGTCCAACCGCCCCGCATTGGTCCAACCGCCCCGCATTGGTCCAACCGCCCCGCATTGGTCCAACCGCCCCGCATTGGTCCAACCGCCATTGGACCAAATTCACATCAAAATAATTTCTCACTTATATTTGCACTATGCATATGAAAACACAGCAACCAAAAAGAAAAAAAACGATATTATTTTTTAAATTGTCCAATTCGCTGTGAAGAAATTTTGTTTTTCCGATCTAAGGTACAAGATTGTACAGCAAACCGACACTTATCCGTTTTTTTTAACGTAGAAATTTCAAAACTTAGGTGGACATTTGAAATAACAAATTAATTTTTACAAATTACAAAGAATTAAGTCTATTTTAATTTAATTTATTTACAATTTCTTGTATATTTTTAATCATATTCAAAAAATGCTAAAAGGACATTAATGATATTATTTTTTTTGCTAAAAATTCTCAATCTTTTGGTCAAAATTAAATCACTTAGAAATAAAAAAGATTATAAATAACTAATTCTGTTATGTAAGGAACAAAACCCACATTTTCAGTTTTTAACAATTTTCAACCCAAAACATACAAATTTTGATTATTGGCTGTGCCATTTGAGATGTGATTTGACTAACTGCGTGGCTTGCAAATGGCTGCTTTGGACGATTCCTAAACAAAAAATTAAATAATAAATTTAAATATCTTATTCCTACAAGACCGACTTAAATTTTAAAATCTTACCTAAAAATATATCAAATCTCAAAAGCATTTAAACTTTAAAAGAGTGTTGATGTTAGATTTTGTATTTGTAAAATTTCAACGCCATTATTTTTTTTAATATTTTGTGTAGCACAGACAAAAAGAATATAAAAAATTGGGTTGCGGTGCCGGGCTTCTTTCGGTTTTGTTGCAGCTGAGTTGTCGAATCTCCCGGAACAGATTTATTAGCAAATAAGGCAATGCAATTCGGGGTCAAACTTAAATCTCGACAATCGCCACTTTTGGCTCATATGCCCTTAACAAGTTTTGGTTCACCTTTAAATTTTTATAAATTTGGATATCATTTTATTCATAACATTTCAATTAGTCGTAATGTCATTCGTTTTATTTTACAAGTGCCGTTTTTATTAACTTGAATCATTTTTTGTTATTTTAAATTTTGTGTTTAAGTTATTTTATTTTTCGTAGGATTTTATATGATTAATTATTAATTTTCCGCAACTTTTTTTATTTTAAAATATTTTATATGCATATTTTGAATCATTACATTTTGTGTCTTGTCCTTCATTGAGTTTTTACTGTTTATTTTTAATTTCTTTATTAATTAATTAATTTTATAGTTTTTTGCAATTCTTTAACTAGGTTGTATATTTGGAGGCCGGCCATTTTTCTACAATGATCCTTTTTGATCATATTTATTATTACATGATAGTTTATTTAGAAATCAATTCCTTTTAAACATATTCATATAATCGATTGGGAAAATAATGCAATTTTTGTTTGACTTGCACTCTTCTTGGTAATTAATGTTAATTTAGTTTGATATGGGTTATTTGATAAACCAATAAACCAGCTTTGCATGTTCATGTAATAATTCCTTGGTAAGTCCATTTCAGCGTCATATCTCAGTCCTATGAAGCAGAATATGATTATTAATGCAACTCATGACTTTTGAGTTCGTTCTGCCGTAAATCTTTATAAATTTTATTTCCATTTACCTATATTACAATAATTGAATAAAGTATTTTTGAATTTTAAATGATTGTGTGCAGCACCCATTTCGAAAAATATTATTTATTTTCAACCTTTTCTTGTCATTTCAAAATAATTTTTATTTATTTACATCAGATATTTATGTTCTCTAAGTTCCATGCCTTTGTTTGTCTTTTTTTTAATTTTTATGCATGCACAAATGTTCACGTTTGGTGGCAGCTTGATTGTTGGTGTCAGTAACGTTTCTTGACAACATGAGCACCCAAACTTTTAATTTTTAGAAGTGTACGCTAATTTATTTTATAAATCCATGTCTTCTTTCTTTTCTTTCATTTCATAATTTTTTAATTTAAAATATTTTTCTAGAATTCAAGAATATTTAATTAGTGTTCATTGATTATGGGAATTTTTCACATTGAAATTTAATTTTAATAACCATATGCGTTGGATATTATTTTTTATGTTTTACAATAATAAATGCTTCGAAGAGTAAGAGATGGTTTCAGAACGAAGAATACTCCTTACATGTAATTAAATAGTTATTTTAATGATTGTTGACTATTTTCTCTAATTTTTCACATATTTTGATCAAAAATATAAAATTTGAAATATTTTAGCCAAAGTTTGTTAATCATTTTTTTAATGAAATTCAGGCCAGGTCGTCTCCAAGCACGAAACGTTTGGGGGACTAGGATTAATTTTGGTTTTTACTACGTATATTAATATACAAATACATTATGTCAATTTCAATTTTAAATAGTTTTCATTTAAACAATTTAAATTTAATTTAATATCTTATTTTGTTTAGCATCGTCTATCTGCACTTACTTAGTGCCAATTTTAGGCTCTAAGAAAGATGAAAAAATTAACACAAGAAATACATAAATATTGAATCACTATAAAGAGATACTTTTAATTTCAACAATCATTAAAGGTTTGAATTGATTTAAGTGTATTTTCAAAAATAATAAGAATTATTAATTGAGTTTTGCCGATATTGAAATAAAGGTTTGTTTTTCTAATGTCCCTTTTTATAAACAACTATTTCCAGGCTTTATTTCAATTCTTTTTATTTTATTTTTGGACCTTTTATTAATCTTATAATTTTATTAAAAATCTTTTTATTTGGATTTTTATTTTATAATTCTATTCACGAATTCGCTGCACCTTCAGGTATTATTCTTCCATGTGTTTCATCGTAGTTTTCCCTTTATTGGGGCAAATATTAAATCTCCTTTTTTGAGAGGGCGTGATTTTTTGTGCGATTTATTAACTGAAATGATTAAATAATTTTTCAGAAATGTTCTAATCTTTAATTTTTATCACTTTACAATAATTAATTTATATTACATTAAAGTGAAAATTGGATACAATCTTAAATTAGTGCATTTCTGTCTTTTTTGTGTAAAAATAAATGTCATTTCCGTTTGTTAGCTATTAAGAGATTTATAATAGGGCAAAACGTTTGTTTAATATTTTGAATAAACCGTCCGTGCTAAGCATGTCAATCTGGAATTCAATGTTGTTTGACTGCACCCTTTCTATAAAGCATATAATATTCTCTATATATTCTTGCTTTTATAGTTTATAACGATCTGCCTCCCTTGCTTACAAATCAGTCAGGGTTCAGGAAAAACTGAGATTAAATAGCATTGCACAATTGGACAATTGTTGTAATATATTTTTAGAATATGTTATAAAACATCACTTGGCTAACATGCCCCAACAAATAAATATTATTTTTATTGTCTGAACCCTCTATATCACTTAAAAAAATTATAATTATGATAATTATTGTTTCAGACGAGTTATTACACGCCATAATTCTGATATTAAATTTATAGAGCTTATTTTTTATTTGGATTTTTGTTATGGTTAATAATGATCCAATTGTTCTTTTCGAATAAATTATGGTATAAAATTCAAATAGTTTTAATTTTATAATTCATTTTAAATAAATCCGCTTTCTATTCGCACCAATATGTGCTGTCACTCTTTTTTAGTTAAGCATAATAACCTTGGCTAAATAGCCATGCAAAATGATTTTTGAAATAAAATTTTAATTTAATAATGAATCTATTTGAAATTATCTTTTTTAGATTTTTTTGGTACATAAAGCATTGTTTTACAAAAGCAATTTATTAGATGCTTTTAAGATGATAAATTTGTTTATTAAAGTAAAATTTTTTACTTTAATTTTTGTTTCAAATGGCTGCACAAAGAATTATTTTTCGGGATCCGGTTGGACAATGATTATTCTGACTCAACTACAGCAGTGTAACCATCCGAATATTATATACTGCTTTATTTATTTAATCTTTAAAAAGTCTTCAGATTTATTAAATTTTCTTAATTTACGAAATTATTTATGAAAAAGGTTTATTCCGCTTGGATATTTGATGTGTTTTGTTCAAAATAATTTATAATTTTTATATCGGTATTTTTTAATTTAATAGAATTTACATATTAATCTGCACAATAGGTAAATTGCACTCAATTTGTTCTATTCATTTAAATTTTCAATAAATCGTCCAGCAAACATTCAATGCATTTTCCTTATAATAAATGATTTCACCGAAGTGAAGAAAAATTGACTTTCTTTTATTGATCTAAAGTTCAAACGAGCGTTTCTGCTTTCAAGATTCTATATCTTAATTTTTTAATCATTTTTCTGTTGTACCGTACGTCATAAAAATCTTCAATTTAGTTTAATAAATGACAATTTACCCAAAAAAAGTATGAAAAATCTATCTAATCTGATCTTTTTAGAATGCAAATAGTATAAGAAAAAAATCAATATATCCTTATGATCTTTGATGGAGATCGGTCGATAAAAAAGAAAAAACAAAGGCATGGAACTTTGAGAATATAAATATCTGATGTAAATAAATAAAGGTTATTTGAAATGACAAGTAAAGGGTGAGAATAAATACTATTTTGCGCAATTGGGTGTGTTGCACATAATCATTTCAAAAATACTTTATTCAATTATTGTAATATAGGTAAATGGAAATAGAATTTATAATTTTGTAAGAAATGAACAACTACGGCACAACGAACTCACAAGTCATGTGTTACATTAATAAATCACGTGCTGCTCCATAGGAATATAAATAGGATATTTCTATAAAAATCTTTGCAATAAAATCTAAATAGGATATTTCTATACAAATCTTTGCAATAAAATCTAAATAGGAGATTTCTATAAAAATCTTTGCAATTTTTTCTTCAATTGTTAAAAATTTCTCGCTCTTAATAATTTCAATAAATTTAAAAATATCAAAAAATCAGGCATCCGTAATTTCTAAAAACGCGCAAAATTGTTCGGAAAAAATGCAAACGTGGCAAAATTTAAATTATGGATTTTCCGGGATGGATTTTCATAATGAAAACCCCAAGCTTCAGTGATAATTTTTCAATTTATTATTTAATCTCTAGATTTTTTTAAATTGATGTTTGTATTTATTGAAGAAATATAAAGCTTAAGAAGATAAAATGGCCGCATATTCTATTCAACAAAATGTGATGCAAATTGTTAAAAGCGGTGTATACGCGGCAGGACAGAAATTTCAAATGTGAAAAAAATAAGAAAAAAGAAAACAAAAGGTAACAAATTCCCGATTTTAAGGTTGATTTATTCATTGGTAGCGGTCCTAACTACCCTCCGCGTGAGTTTGTGACACTGCGGGATTTACGATCGATCCCAATCTCGAAAACTTTGTGTGTTTCTATTCGCTGAAAGTCTCGGGCTGAAAAGGCAAAAAACAACAATAAATATTAATTAAAAAAATAAAGATTGCACAAATTTTGATGTGCAATTACAGCATTCTTCATAGTGTAATAAATCCTTCGAAACCAATTTTTTAAAGAATATAATCTCTAATAATTTATAATAATGAATCAGACTTATTTCAACAATTTATTATAAAATGCTTTTTAAGACCTATAATATAAAATTTTGATAATTAATTTAGCATTTAAATCAAGGAAAGATTCAATCTCATTATATTAAAGATTGGTCTAATTAACTACACAAAAAGACAATGCAATTCACATCGTCATGTCCCCGATTATCTTCAACGGCACATTTAGCAAGCCCTAAAAAACACATAAAAAGTTCCAAATTTTAAATATGAACCAAAGGAGTGACTTATATACTCAATAATATATTTAAAAATTTTGGTGTAAAAATTTGTTATTGAAACTAATTATTCTTGCACTCACCTACCAATGCGACTAATCTCAAAACTTCATTTGCTGTGCATATAGGTAATTATTCTTGGAACATAAATTTGAATTTTTTAAATATTATGTGAAAGTATCATTAAATATTCAATTTATATTAAAGGATGTTAACGGATTAAAAAATCTACAATAACTAAAAAATTTATCGAAAATCGTAACAAAATTTTAACTAAATATTCAATGTAGTAATAAAATTTGTTGCGTTTTTCCGTACCATTCTAGACCGTCTGTCGTCATGGTAACAAAATATTTTCTAATGCTCTAAAATGAAAATTTGTCAATTATTGATAATCTGGAAAAATTAACATTATATCAATTAATGCCTCGAATTTTCGATTATTACAAATCGTGAAATTTTATTTTTGTTTCAATTACTGGGCTCTCTTTTTTTGCATCGCGCTTTCTTAGAATAAATAATCAATTGTGCACCTATTCATTGGAAATTGCTTGGGGTCTTTTAAAAATGCTTGCATACAAAATTCATATGACGATTTATGAAAAACCTAAATAACCAAGTTGTCAGATTGAAAAGTCTGTATATAAAAAATTTGGTTCGTGGAATAGCGATTAAAAAAATAGTTTTAATCGCGAAAATAACTCTGGAAGTGCGTATTTACTTTAGCACTTAAAACTAGATTATTTATCAAAAGATAAATCAAACAAACAAAAATGATGAATAAAATTTATCGAAGGAAATAAATGGTGAATATAAAGGAAGCAAACTAAAAAAATATTGCGAACTGCATGCCTTGGTCATAAGAAATTGGCAGGTGAACGCTCGCTTTATCTTGTTAATATTTTAGAATAAATTAAAACTAAACCAATTAAAAAAGAGCTACGGTAAAAACTCGAAGATTTTTTTTACCTGTCATCTCAAAAAAAAAAAAAATACCACAACAGATTTATAATATTTTGTGATTAAAATAATGACTATAATATTAATGATACAATTAAAATCAAAGAAGCAAAATACAAACATGATTTGGTGATTAATACAATAAAAAACTCGATACCTTTAGACATAATTTCTAAAGAATACGTCTTAACTCATGTTTCTTCTTGAGTTCTAAAAATAGAAATTATTGAAATTACTATATGTATACCATAAAAATAATTTTTTGAAAAAAATTGCATTTTTATTAATCAAGTCTCAACATATACAAAATAAAATTTACGAAAAATTAAAAAATAAAAGAAATATTGATGAATGTAATAGAATAACAGTTAACTCTCTCTTTATTTAATGCCTTCCGATGAAAATTGAAAAATAAACAGAAAATAAAAAATACCACCCAAAATAAAACCAAGGAAAATATACCAAAATTTCACAATTTGGCAAGTACACTTAATATCTTCCAAACAAAGACTATAAGATAAGATAAATTAGAATTTAATGAGGCTTTTACTATATGTGAAAATATTTTGCTAATGCGACATATCTACTTTAATAAACTTAAATTTTTCATATTTATACCAAATAACGAAATAAAAAAATTCTTGCTAAAAAGAAAACAAAAATCGACCGAACTTGATAAAAAATTGAAACAAATAAAATGCAGAATTAAAAAAAAAAATTATTGATATCGGGTTCATATAAATAAGCCAAAGAAAGAACGGGATTTATAATTAAAAAGACATTAAAATTACTTAAAAAGTTGGTTCGAGAGAGAAATTGTTTTATCTTAAACCGCGCGGTCAAGACATTATGCGACGGCAATATAAAAAAATACCGTATTTCCTCTAATTGAAGACCCGGGTCTTCTATTTTTAATCTCCTTCTAGGCGGTCTTTAATTAGAAGAGGGTCTTCAAATGGAGAGGGGTCTTCTATTTTCCGATGAAGAATTTTTAATTCATAAAATTTAACTATAATACAATTGAAGAACACTTAAATTTCATTATTTTCATCTTCAAACAAAAGCATTGAGCAAAAATTTTGCCTAACATATAAGGGTTTTTAAAAGTTTTATAAGCCAAGATAAAAATTTTTGGGTCTTTTGTTTTCAAAAATCGCAACAATTGGTAGGAACATAAATAGTCATTTTTAAGAACATGCTTTATATGCTGTGTAAAATTGAGTTTATCGTGGCACTTAGTATATTTATAAAGAATATGTGTAAAAATTTTATTATTTAACTATGAAGATTATAATTTGGAATTTTCGAGTATTTTATTTTGCCCTCATAATAAATAAAAAAGCTGAAAAAAGATAGAAATGCTCATTGATACAACAGAAACTTGAGCTTGGCTATTGCTTAGCAACAATGATTGATTTCATATAAATTTGATATTTCATATTTATCTTATGAACTGATTTCATTTCAGGCGAAGAGATCTGTGTCCATAAGGTGCTATGACGCAGCGACAAAAGTATGGGTGTGGGCGAAGCGACAAAAGTATGGGTGTGGGCGAAGCGACAAAAGTATGGGTGTGGCCGAAGCGACAAAAGTATGGGTGTGGGCGAAGCGACAAAAGTATGGGTGTGGGGATTTTTGAGGGCGAGGCAATTTCAGTCCCAGAAATTATTTAATTAATAAATTAATTATTTTAATCATCAAAATTCATTAAATTTTATTATTTCTATTCATAAATTCTTAATCAATTTTTACAAACTTAATAAGAATAAAAAATCCACGTTTTACCCATTAATCAATTGCACTTTTACCCATAAAAATATTAATAATCAATTTATTATACATACCAGACGTTCAAATAAAAGCCACATTTCGCGCATTCATAAATTGGACTTACATACATTTAATATTTTATAATAATGCTTTTTTCTTGGCCAAATGTGATTTGTTCATTCTGTATTCTAATCATTATTATATTATTTATTATTTTATCTGTTATTATTTGAGCTGAACATCTTACCAGCTTTGAAACTTTTTATAATTCTTTACTTTTTCGAATTTTCGACATGCATAAAATCAGGCTTTGAAGCTTTCGTTAAAAACCAAGAAGCGATTAATCTCGTCAAAAGTTATAACGAAAAGCAGATCAAAACAATCAATGAACTGCATGCCGAGCTCAAAAAACAGAAAATAGACATTGGAATATGCACTTTGAAAGCTTACCTAGGAAAAATAAGAAGTATTAATTTGGAAACAAGCGAAATTTCAACTGATATGCCTACAATAATGATGAAATTTGAAAAATGTTTCTCTCGTGAGCTGTCGAAACAATATATATTATTGGTACTGAAAATAAATGGCGAAAGTACAGAAAAATGAATGAAAACAATGCTGATATATACATCGGATGTATCAAATGTTTAGGGCTGCAGAAAAAAGAAAAAAATCCAAAGCCAGTGGTTTCAAGAGCAGTGCTAAGAGAAGGAAAAAGGCTTGTTATTACAAAGGCGGAACATAATACAGAATGTAAAGCAGAACGGTTGGAAATAATTAAGGCCGAACAAGTTGATAGAGAACAGAGAAAGGAGATTTATAAATGCAATAGCGATGTTAAAACAATATAAAGACAAGGTCTGGAAAAAACCAGGGCAGATGAGGTTTAAACCTCTATAATGACAACAAAAATTAAAAAATAAATCAACTAAATCCTATTTTTAAGAGAAAGAGAAAATTAAAAATGGAAACTGAAACTCGCGTTGATTTCTCGAAAAAATGGAGAGAGTCAACACGTCCTAGCGGAAACCTAGATGATATTTTGCTTGAACCAAGTGAAGAAATTGTGCTTGAACCAATTGAAGAAATTGTTATTGAAAAAGAGGGAAATATTGTGCTTGAACATGATGAGTTTGTAATTGAAGACGATGAAATTTTGATAATAGAAAAAGAGATAGTAGTGGATGAAAGTGGTGAATCTCAGACGCAATTGTCGAAATCTAAGAAACAACGAGGAATGTAATTTCTATTTAATCCACCAACGGATTGTGAACGATATAATTTTTGCGAAACATGGGATTATATTTGTGAAGAACCTGAAAACAACTTTGCTGCTGAATTTGAATTTGACACAATCATTATGGGTCAGGAAAGATACAGTCTATAGAAGCAGACGGAAATTGTGGATTTCGAAGTATAAGCTGGGCGCTTACGGGATCTGAGATAAATCATGATGAGATTCGAAAGGATATAATGGAATATCTTGAAGAAACGCTATATCAATATTCATTAGAACCGATAGGGAACGATTGGTGGCGTAAGTTAGTTATATC
>JAKKIK010002607.1:0-10513 GCA_024500135.1 Heterodera carotae
GTTTAAATTCTCGACCAAATACTTGAGTTTGAAACCGTATCTCGGTGTTTTGCGAAATGGAAGTCATATGGTGACCAGTTTTACCTGATAAACGTATGTGGGAACTAAAATTTTCTCGTAATGGGGGGCATAAGCCTCTTGTTTACACTGAAATACCAGAGAAACATGTTAAGCTTTTTTTGGAAATTTAAAAGTTTTCTCAAAATGGGTTGCAAAATCCCCTGTTTCATTATTATTTAAACATTTCTGAACCCTAATTTTTTTTAAATTTCTACTTTGGTGCCCAAACTTCCTGGTATAGGAGTGAATTTTGCAGAACTCTTTGGAAAATTTATTGTTGTTTAAGCTTTATCTGATTGTTGTTATTATCTACCTGCTGAAAAAAAATCTGAAAACACCGCTGAAATCTTGTTTTTAACATGTTTTAAATTGTTTGTACGAAATGCCAAAGTTAAGTATTGTACGAACTGTCTTTTGTACGAACTGCCTTTTGTACGAACTGCCCATTGTACGAACTGACTTTTGTACGAACTGCCTTTTGTACGAACTGCCTTTTGTACGAACTGCCTTTTGTACGAACTGCCAGTGTACTAACTGCCTTTGTACGAACTGCCTTTGTACGAACTGCCATCAACCCGTTATTTGCGTGTAAAAGTTGAGTTTCTACTTTCAATACGCACACTTTTAAGTCGTTCAGATAGTCAGGTAATTTTAAAAACGAAGTTAGTCTGTTCACATACACACACACTTCTATTTCATTATTAAATATTCAAATACAAACAAAAGTTTATGTATTAATTAAAAGCTGTTCTTCAATTTTATACAGTGCAATATTCACAAAAGAATCAATTACAAAATACGGAAACAAAAATATTAAGAGGAAAAGTTTTATGTGACAAGGTTCACACATCCACAAATATTATACAAAACATAAAGGAATTCATGCATCGTGACTGACTCAGATCGTTGGTCCTTATTATTATGCTGGTGCGACTAGTGTTTCCGTGTCTCCGTCGCCTTCCTCGCGCTCACACCTGTTCATCTTCAGCAGCAACGGGGGGACGTTGTTGCAGTTGCTCACAATGTCTTTGTTGTCGTCGCCGCAGGGCCTCGAAGCGTCTGGCGTGGAACATCCGCCACAGCCATCCGTCTCCTCTTCCCCGGCGCACGAGTCGGACGTGTACATGCTGGACGCGATGCTCGACCGCGACTCTTCGTCCTCATCGCTGTACTTTCGCTTCATCCCACACCGTTTCTTCTCACCAAGTGACAACAACTGAATGCTCTGTTTGACACCGCACTTCGGAACAACCAATCGGTTCTGCTGGAAAACGGTCAACACTCTCAACAAGCTGTCCATGCCGAGCAAATATCCTTCGTCGGTTCCCGCGTAGGGCTGATCGTCCAGGAAACCGTTGAAAGTTGAGTGCGCAAAGTCGATCATTTTTACAGTGACGTCTTCGTCCGAATTTGGTCTGTTTTTGGGTCCACCGCCATCAAACGCGACCAGCAAAGAGCTGGAGAAAAAGCGAAACCCTTCAGCCTTGAGGAGGACTTTTCGAAGTCTCAATAATTCCTGAAAATATGATGACTTATTGTTTTTTATTTTTTTTTAAGCCAGAAAAATCGGAGGTAAAGATAAAATAGTGCGATGATTAATTCTGAAAATTTTTGTTTGTACAAATCTATATAGATTCCACCCTTTTTACTTTCCATATTTTTACAAAGAACTACCCGGATACCAGTACGAATTGGTCCACCTGAACACCAGTCGTACCTCGATAATTCGCATAGTCCTCAATTTGCCAGCAACTTTGAAGAAGTGAAGAAGCGCATTGTGGAACTGCACCCGGTCCATGCGTCTTCCCTCATATTTGTTCATAAATCTATTAGCAAAAGGGAGAAGATTCGCTGCGATTGACATTTACATATATTATTAAAGGCTGTTAGGATTAATAGTCCGAGAACCAATCCTCAGTGTTTTTTGTGAGATTGGTTTTTTCCACTTTTTCTGCCCTTTATTTTTAAATCACTTACACATATTCCTCCGCATCTCCGTCAAATAATTGCATGCCAACCAATCGTACGCCAATTTGGGAACTCGTCGACTGGCAACATTTTTGGGTTTGGGTTAACCGCTTTTGCGCACTTGCGTCATCGCCGTACTGACGAGTGCCTAAAGCCAACAAAAACAACTATTGGACGAAAGTGCAACAAAATGCCAATTCAAACGCACCCATTTTCAAATCGATTACGCACGGACGATTGTATCTGCTGACCAAATCCTCGAGAAGCATGAAACTTCTGTCGTGCCCCTTCAACAGCTTTTGCACAATCTTAAAGCGAACTCTTAGCACACTTTTCCCCATTGTAAATGCAAACACAAACCTTGCTCTGACATTGCCCTGCCCAATTGTTGGCGGTCACTGACTTTTCCGCCTCCACTCGTCCGCTCTTTACGCGAAATGTCATCGTCAGTTTCTTTCTGCAATTCGTGACATTCGCTGAAGCGGGCACAATGCCTTTTGGCATTGAAGTGGCCAAATAGGACGACGCATCGGACGCATTTTCTGCCGACTTCCGATGGCAATTGATAATTTGTTCTGTGCTCATCAATAGCGTTCCGTCTTCGATATTTGGGTTCAAACATTGTACTTTGATTTTACCTTTTGAAAATAATTTACTTAAATTATGTAAATTTACAACAAAGTGTTTAAAATATAACCGAGGAAAATAAGTACATTTTACGACGTAAACTTACTGCAGAGCTTTGCAGTGCATGTCGAAAGCCGCGCATCCATTCGGGTATAAAATTCAAATTCTCGATGATTGAAAGGTTTGCACACGTGACCGGAAATAGAAAGCAAACCCTTAAAATGCGCATGACTTTGTCTTACAATACATGTTCACTTACAAAATGGCCACCAACTTGGTGCGGGAATCCAGAAACTTCCATTTTATCTGCCGCCAATAGATTAGGGAAAAAGCTAAAATTTTGAAAATTTCAGTCTTCTACAGAATCTAATAAACCGATTAAAATAGTAATTTAATTGAGCGATTTAATAAAGAATAAATGTGCGATAGACTGCGCCAGCTGATAAAAAATAAGAACATGGGATGAATGGATGACAGCGGGCGGGGGGAAGGGGGGGAGACAGACTGAAATTACGTGGTACGACAATAGTAATGTACGGGAGGGGATGGAGGGAGGGAAAGCAGAGAGGGGGACAGGGTAGACGATTAATTGCACGAATAAAGAGGACAAAAGGTGGGGCGCGACCACAAAAAACAGGTCGTAGGCCCTTGCAAATTAGGGAAAAGATTAATCAACACGAAAATGAACAAATTCTCTTATGAAAACAGACAGACGGCAGCTATTTTTGCAGACGACAAAAAGATCGCATGCAAATGCTGTTGTCCGTTCACAATTACAGAGAAAGCATTCATTTTTTGATGAACAACAATCTTTTAAATAAGATGACGGAAGTAAAACTGAAAAGTGTGGGTGGTGGCGACGAAAGAAAAACTAAGAATGAAGGCGGTCCCCCTCAATTTTCTTCTAAAAATAAAATATGTACAGAGTATCAAATTCTTCTTGACGTTATCCTTTTGTTGGTTGGATAACATTGTAAATGAGGTGAGCAACAATCAAAAGGAGAAGAGATTAAGTGGGAATGAATGCATTTGTGGGAGGAATTCAACAACAACTCACAAAACCGCAATGAAATGAAACCCATTCGTTTTGTCTGCTGGTCTGTCGGTTGGTCACATTGCATTTGATGAGCCTCGGGGGAATTCAGACAAAGAAAGTGTCTGTCACAAGTTCAATGGCCTGAGGCTAATGTAAGAGAATTTAAGGGGGGAACGGAACAAAACGGCAAAGACGAAAAGGAAATAAGAGAGGCGGTGGTGGCGGCTTCGTTGTGTGCTTGTTTCTCTCTTTCTCAGCTCCTCCTGCCGGCTGTTTGGGCAATGTTTCTATTTTTGTCAATCGATATGGCCAATAGAACTAAAAATAAAAAGAAAACCGCCAAAATTTAAAATATCTCTAACAAAATTTCAATTTTAAAGTGTCCACTAATTGGTAGAATCAACTCTCAGCAAAATACCTCAAATAATTTTATTTTAATGTGTCCACTTAATTGGAATGGTTAGCTCTCTGCGCAGTTCACAACTCGAAGTGTTGGTGGAACGTCGTGAATGGCACCGCGTCAATGTGTCGCTTGAGGAAACTGCGTTGGTGCTTTCGCCGCTCGGTGATGGCTTTGTTGATTTATGCACTCCTTCAATGGAACTGAATGGTACGCTGCCTTTCATCAAATTATTACTGTCTAAACATTTTATACTAATGGTAAAAAAAATAAAATTCAAATAATTTTTAATTAGCATTGCTTTTTGCAGAAGCCATCTCTTCAAACATGGGCCCATGGAATCTGAACCCTGAGAAACGCTTTGTGCGCATTCTCAAGCAGGAGAACCAAGGGTTGGGCATCAGCATTCAGGGAGGTGCCGAGGGCGGACGGCCCATCGTGATAAGGTACTTTCTATTCTCTCCGTGTTTCAAATACCCATGTCATATTTATGTCTCAGCAAAATTTTCCCGGGAATGCCCGCCGACCAAACGGGCGCACTGTTTGTGGGAGACGTCATTTTGGCGGTATGTTCTTCGGAATGAACAAAATGGAGTTCCAGTGTTTTAAAGGTTAATGGCGAGTCGTTGGTCAATGCCCGACATGACGAAGGTGGGTTTATTTGCTTGATTTTGTGAATAAACTGGAGGCAAATAAAAAATTAATTTGTGTGTAAAATTTTATTATTTAGCTGTGCGTGCACTCAAACAAGCTGGCAAAATGGTCAATTTGCAAGGCACTTACAACCAAATTTTTTCATTTTAATTTTCCGAAATTGCATTAATTCAGTGCAATATCGGCGAGATTTGCACCTCCGTCGGGAGAACATGTTGAACCGGCTGAGTTGGGAAGAGAGTCGAGTCGGCTCCTCCTCCGGGCCAATGGCGAATGGACAATGTACGAGCGAAGCGATGCGAAGTTTTGGACTCAAATTGGCATTTGTGACGCGAAATCCGCTGGAGGAAGAAGAACCCGAGAATCGGACCATTGAAATTCGATCGCACAGTGCCCGCCACATTTTAACACTGAGGTGGCGTCCGTCATTATTATCCATTGGGCATTAGGCTTTGGAATATCACTGGTCCCAAGTGGTGACCTTTAATTGCTGCAGCAGACACTTGCAGATGTTCAACCGCCACTGAAGCGGACGCTTGGTTTGAGGCCATCCATTCGTGTGCCGATGCTCTGCTGACACAAGCGTTGGCACAAGTCAATTTGATCCTCGGCCAAAGCCCACAAGTGCTCCGAATGGGATGGATGGCTGAACAGGTTGCTAACACAAACAAACAAAACATGCATGAGCCTGTTTTTGGACTATTTTTAACCTGTATGTAGGATCCCGCGGTCGGATGGCGCGCGGTATTTGTCGCATTGACTGTCAACGACCTTCTCCTCTACGAGTCCGTTCCGGCCGTCAAACAAGTCGAGAAAACACTTTGTGCTGGCCTATATGTGCACGGTCACTTTTAGGAGTGGGCCAACCCGTCGGTCACTCGGCCACTCATCGCCACAAGAGTGGTAAGTCTCCGAATAATTATTGAAATGATTGATTATGAACCCCTTTTCTATTTAAGGTCCAAACCACGGCCCGAAGTTTCCCGGTCATCATGGGTCTGTCGGACATCATTTCCTTCTCAACGCGAACCGGCACTCAGGAAGGCGTCCGGACACATTTGTTCCGTTTGGAAACGCACCGCGAATTAGCCGCTTGGGTTAAGGTAAGTCAATCAAACTTATTTTTAGTCAATTTAATTAATATGCCCACCTGTCCCCCTTTGAGGCCATCATACAAAACACTTATGTCGCATGCGAAACCATTCAGCAGGTGAGCGCTCCGTGCCTTTGGGACGACCGTCAGTGCGAGCTGAGCATCCAACTCGACCAGGGCATCAAATTGAGCGCCACGGCGGACGGCCAATTGCTTTGGCAACACCCATTCGAAGCCATTCGTGCAACTGGCGATGATGGACAACAGTTTTTATGGATCGACTTTGGGGAGCCTTCCGGCGAACAGGTGGCCGCCATAGATAATATGAAGCCCACTTTAGCTTACTTAAGCACCCTCTAAAATAAAACCCACGGGTGGCTTCCTTTTCGAAAGTAAGTTAAATTGTTTCAGGGCTGAACATAGTAAAAATCACTTAAAACACGATCTTTTAGGAAGTTGATCTGCTATGTTCGCCAAAGGCGGTGGTGTTCATTTTGCACACTTTTCTTGCAACAAAAGTTTACCAGTTGGGGCTGTACGCATAGGAACGGATGGAAAAATATGTTTTTTTTTGTCTTTCATGAAAAAATACTTCATTGTCAGTCTAGTCGCTGTTTCGCATAGCTTTATTTCTTCTATTTTTCGAGTATAAATGTTTATAGACAACAAAACAATGAGATAACATTCCATTCCGTTAGCCCAATTTGGGTGTTCCATACGCGTCGGGCATCCGTTCAATTGTGTAGCGATGGTCACGAATATACTAGAATGAATGAATGCTTATTGATGGCGGCTTAAAAGATGCAAATACGCACCATTATCGGAACACCGGGGATTTTGCGTATTCTTTGGCGCAGATCTTTGTCACAGGTGGCCACAATGTAGCATTTGTGCTGAAAGTAGTAGTGACCAGCATTATTAATTTGGACACCTTTTGTTGTTTGTACAGCCCCCAGAAAGCACCTGAGTGACACGTTGGACAATGCAATCGTCGGCATAAATGCCCTTGTGGGAGCACAAGAGCCGTTGGAAGCGACTGTCCTTGATGATTTTTAGTGCCAATTTAAACCGACGTCCCATCTTCTCCAGTTCGCCCAGCACACAGTCCGAAATGTACGGGACCACTTTGGCGTACAAACAGTCCATGAAACCCTGAAAACGAAAACAATGTCCATCATTCATAGAGACCGACCAACCCTCATGATGTCAATACGGTTTTTTATTGAAAAATTGATAAAATTTGTGTCAATGATGACATGGAAGGGAGGGCCGAGCTGTGTGTTGTATTTGAGAAACATCGCAGCCGAAATCTTCGGGCTTAAATAACCCAATTTTAATTATTTTGGCGTTTCTTACAAACTCACGCTTCCTTTATTTTCAATGCATTTTCGTCCTCTTTGCTCGGCTTTTTAACACGAAGCTCATCTTTTCTTAAAATAAAGTTCATTCTTAAAATTTTATTTGTTAAGTGTTTTTTGTGCGCCAATTACATTCTGTCGTCAGTCGGTTTGATCAGCTTCTGAAGCTTGTTACGGAATTTCTGCGTTTTTTTATGTCTTCCCTAAAAAGGAAGAAAACGTTACATCTTTAAGGGCGGACACAAACCATTTGCAGCAATCAATTCGATCAGTCGTTCCGTAAAAAGATCAAATCTATTAAACAAATTGTCATTGATTTTTTAAGATGTATGAGAATTGTCGTTAAGTTTCAGTATAAATGAGTTAAAACCAAAACATGCATTATCAGAATAATTTCATTTCGATTGGGCTATTTAATCAGTCAGTCAAAGAACAACGACAGTTATGTGAAAATAAAAAGTTGTCAAAAAAGCAAACAAATTGTAATTGGGTAGAGAGAATAATACCAAATGAAGTCTAGATTATTTTAATAAGGCTTTACAGAATTCAAATTAATACATAGAAAAAAAGTTTGCCCCGGGAGAGGCTCGAACTCTCGACCTTCAGATTACTCATCTGGATTATGAGACTGACGCTCTACCGACTGAGCCACCGAGGCACACATTTAAGTCACACACAGAGATCTCCAAATACTCTTCCTTTCTTCCAGTAGACGCACATTGTGCCCACTTCGACTTCTGCTCACTAAACCACAAATATCATGCTTCTTTCTCTCTCTCCGATCTGCTAAAAGCACTGACTGACCTGTGTCCATGGCCCATTTTTGTTCAGCTCGCTCTGCTGCAGTGCGTCCTCCAACTTTTGGCGCTTCACTCGCAGCTCGGCAAAGCACTGCTCGACGTCGTTGTCAGTGATCGGTCCACGCTTTTCGGCAAAGCGCGTCTCGAAGAACTGCTTGCAGTGCTGCTTCATGTGCTCAATGCTGGCCACCACGTGCAGTGCCGTCTCGCGCCCGTTGGTCTTGTCGACCATTTGGAAAAGGTCCTTTTTGGCCGCGTCCTTTTGGGACGCTTGCTCTCGGTTTTGCTGCTCAAAATAGGCAATTGTGTCCTCGGAGTCGAGCAGAAATGAACAGTCCAAGTCTTCGTAAAGATTCTAAAATCAGTGGGTGACACCTGTTCGTTATAGAACATTAATAATTAATTAATTAACCGTGCAATTGGTACACCGACACAGCTGGCTTCGCCATCCAACCTCTGCCCACACACTTTTACCGCCTTCCTCCTCCTCCTTGCGACTGTCCCGTTCTCTGGCCATTTTAAATGCCTCCAATTTGCACCCATCGCTTTTTTCTCCTTCGGCATTTTGTCCACCAATTGTTGGATTTGGCTCATTCGACATTTCATTTCCAAATGGATAAAAGGCCAAAAAGGGGTATTTGACCACACAGTCCTTGCAAATAAGGCCCTCAATGTCGTCTGATTGTGCGTATCCTTCAGCCTTGTCCGGTGGGAATATGTGCTCAAGTTGGACAGAATTTATGAATGCTATATTAAAAACGGCAGTTTTGTTTTTAAATACCGATGGGTGAAACCAATCTTCGCACATATTGCACTGTATCATGTCTTCTGTAGACGCGTCGGCGTCATTCTCATCCGGAGGGTACGGCTTTTTGCAAGAACAAAAAATGCCTTTGAAATTGTCATTGTATTTGTTGCGCTTGTTAAATGCATCCTTTTCCTGACAAAAAAAAAGATTTTGCTTTAAAAACCAAATAATTCTTTACGATTGTGTGAGACCGGCCCAAACCAACCTCAAACAATTTGCATTTTGTTCTAAATTTGGAATTGCCACAGTCGCAACAGAAATGGCGTTTCGAGTACATCTCCACCAAGTCGTGTCCGTCATGGCAATTCTCAGAACACGCGTAGCAAATGCCTGCCAACTGTCCCGTCTCTTGAAAGCACGTTTTGCAAGAATAGAGCGGCTGCCGACTTTTGTAACCCTGGCAAAGTGTGCTTCGGCATTTTAAGCATTTGATAACATTTTAAGCACCTCTGAATATGTGCAGACCAAGTCCAAACTTCCTCCAAGAAGTGCAACAGCAGTGTCCTCAAGTTCCTCGTCCATTTTGATGAGTTCGTCCAATGTGCCCTCTAAATCCTCAACGGTTGTGCCTTTTTCTCCGCATGCTTCCACTGTGGCACTTTTATCCTCTCCATCAGCCACTGGCGTCGAGTCATCAGTAGCGCTTGGAGACTCAGAAATCGCTTGAGGGTCAATACGACCTTCGTTGTTGCTGCCGTTATCACTCCCATGTTTGTTGTCCATTTCTTGTCACAAAATATCAAATTGATCAATTTAAAAAGCCGAAAATTACCACCTGAAAATCATTTTTTTAAAAGTTGTTCCAAAAAGTTTATTAACGGCGTATCGCGCTTAAACTTTTGCTCGGCGTAACTCAAAATAAATAATTTTGAACGCCGTTATGTGCGATTCAGCAGGGGTGCTCACGGATATGGATAATCCGTGGATACCCACGGATAACAGTTTTAGAAAAGTCGTACGGATACGGATATGAAGGCCATATCCGCGGATTAGCCGCATTTCAAATATGAGGGTGTTTTCTGTAAGGTTTGGAATTCTTGAGCAGAATGCCAGTAAAAAACAATAAATTTAATACATTTTTTACTCTCTCGCCAAAGAAGCACACATGCACCAAATCCCAATATTAATATTTTGTTTCAAATTATTCTTTATGTCAGTATGGCACAGAGAACGCATTTGTTCTTATTTTTAAGAAATGCTCTTTTTCAGCTTTTGTTCTTATTTTTGGGATTTCAAGAGAAACCAATTTGAATGGTAATTTAAAAAATAAATAAATTTTTCAAAATTTTTTTGGCGACGCCTATCGGCACCGCCAGACCCCATCCAAATAAATTTTGTTTTTCTTTTTTAAGTCCTCAAACTGCTCAAAAAATTAAATGATTCGTGTCTGCAGCAAACGAAAAGTGTAAATCATTGCCATGTGAATCTGAAACAACAAATTCTATTAAGCATCTTTGTCCTGGTAAAATTTAAAAATGCTGCTGTTTTTTAGCAATTACATTTCCGGAGTTTTCAAATGCCCTTTTAATTCTACAATCATTTTCTGTGCTGTATTTTGGCACTTTGAAAATTACTTTGACGGCTTCGAAATCGTCTCCACTCTCCGCATGGTCAGAATTTAGTTGCGAATGGAACTCTTCGTCCCGAGCACAATGAGATCGACGCCATCGCGAAAGCCAAAATTTGGTTGTCAAAGTCGGCGTGCTGAA
>JAKKIK010002608.1:0-10507 GCA_024500135.1 Heterodera carotae
GCCAAAACATTTGTGTGTTTTAGGTTCATTCAAGAAAATATCAATAATTTTTTCATGATTTAGCTTTTGTCCATAAACATATGACCATGACTGTACATGCTTTTATGTTATTGATAGTTGCGCAACCTTCTTTCACGCAAAAATTGGAGAGAAGAAGAGATATTTCAATGTGTATCTTTCATTAATAGTGACTGTGACAAGTTCATTTTGTTTTACACGCACAAAACTCGTAACTGACTTTCTGTTGAATATTAATAATTGCTGGAAGTATCGATTCACTTATTTCCTTTAGCTGGTCCCTTAAATAACGGCCTAACCGACAGAACAATCCACTCTATTGAGCTCATAAATGTCTTCAATATCTACTTTACGCCGTCAAGTAAAAAATGTGGCCTGCAATTACACTGATGCGCAAGTGAAAGTGAGAGAAGCAACCAGGTTAATTTCCATCAAAACTAAATTAATAATTTCTAACAATACATTTAGTAATGACCCTTGGGGCCCGACTACCGTGTTAATGTCCGAAATCGCTGATCTAACTCACAACCCGGTTACATGCACCGAAATTATGTCCATGGTTTGGAAGAGGCTAAATGACCATGGAAAGAATTGGCGACATGTACGTTCTTTTCCCAAAAATCTATTAACTCTTTATTTAGGTCTACAAAAGTTTGGTACTCCTTGACTATTTGATAAAGTGCGGTAGCGACAAAGTGTCAGCACAATGCCGAGAGAATCTTTTTTCTATCGAGACGCTCAAAGTTAGCGCTAGTTTGTGTGAATTTTTTAATTAAATTGTTAGGATTTCCAACATATCGAGGACAATCGAGACCAGGGATTGAATGTTCGAGCAAAAGCAAAACAAATGGTCGCACTGTTACAAGACGAGGAAAAACTGAAGAACGAACGGGCTCGTTTTATGTTGACACGGAAGCGCTTCATTCAAAATGGGTCTTCTGGAATTGCATCGGATGGAACGAGGCGAACGGTTGGAAGAAGACACGTTGAGACAGGAGAGACGGGTAAGTGATTTGATTACGATCTCACTCTTATTATGTACGTTTGTTGCCCATTGAAGATCCCGAGTTTGAAGAGGCGCGCCCTTCGTCATTAGGAGAGGAGGAAATGCAACTCCAAATTGCATTGGCACTTTCGAAGGACGAATGTGACAAGGAACGAGAACTCCGTCGCGGTGATGACATTCGACTGCAAGTAAACAAAGAGACAATTTGTTGCTGTGGATGTTATGTTTTTACTATCTAGATTGCAATTGAAGAGAGCAAGCGGGAGATGGCGCGTTCTTCAAGCCTTTCATCGCCTACTGGGGGCATTGATGCTGTTGAAAAACAGAGCACCTCAAAATCGCATGGCGCATTGGATGACTTACTTTCATTGGGACTGAACGATATTTTCAAGAGTGATGTCCCGACTTCGACTGCTGCGAACTGTCCAAAACTAACCCAACAACAGCAATCTCAAATAGTCACCTTCAATGACCCCTGGTCACCACGGCCATCCACCACCATTCCAACGGTTGCTACAATGCCGCCTATTCCTTCCGTCCATCAGACACGTATGATGTTCAATTTGTTTTGAAAGGGGATCTGAATAACAACAGAACCTATGCAAAACGATCCATGGGCACCCGTGGCGTCTTCTTCAAACAACAGCTTCATGTCATTTGGATCAGCCTCGACCACGCGAACGATCCACCCCGACATTGGTCAGGGCGGCCAAATTCTTGGACCTCTCACTCAATCATCATCAGCTAAAAACGATCCATGGGCCTCGTTCGAAACACAAAGTTTTGCTGCATCTGAGCTGAGAAAGCAAACATCCGATGATATTTTTGGGAGCGCCGTTGAGACCGCTCAAACACCCAACCAACCCATGAATCAGGGACAGCTGAGGGCGAATGCAAAAACACCGGAGTCGTTTCTTGGAGGTTTTCCAATTTGCGCATAATTGGGATAATTACCAGATTTAAGAGAATTCTGCGCTCGTTAATCTCGACAATCTACTTGGACCTTCTAACCATGCGCAAATTGAGCCGAAAAAAGGTCCTTTTGTGTATTAGTGTTCGGTTAAAATAGCTACATTTATTATAGCGACTAACCCATTTTTGGTCGGTTCGTCGGCGACTGTAGTGGCAAACAATAAGAATAATCCCTTTGTAACTAATGAAAGGCCGAGCCCGTCGCTTCATGAAATGATGCAGGCGAAAAACGGTGGTGGACCGTACTAAGTGAATGAATCATCTTCTTTTTTATGAGTCCCTCCCTCTATGTGAATTGTGCGGCTTACCCTTCTAATGTCATTAGAACTCACATTGGAAAGTGCCCCCCTCCCCTTATTTCATACACACATCTAATCAACAATTCTTACTTAAAGTCACAACTGACATCTATTGTAAACTTTTTCTTGTAAATCATATGTTGAAGGAGTAAGTAAGAGATGGTTTTATGATAAATGAACGTGTAATGTGTGGGTATTTTACTCGATTGGGTTTTGCCATAAAGAAATGCGTAGGATTTTGGCGAAGTGAGGAAGTTTCACTGATAAGTTGCCTGCGCCCTGGCCGAATAAAAAGTAACAAAAAATTAAATAAGTAATGTAAATATCAGTGAACCTCCCAAATTAACAAAAAACTGAAAATCTGATGGTAAGTGAATGAATGCTTGATTTCTTGGAATTATTTTTCGTCCGGGCACTTTACTTAGGTTTAAGGCAGCGGTTCATTTGTAGGTATCCAAACTTCGGGCCGCGACTGTTCACTAATAGTGTGAAGTACACGAGCAAAAATGTCATCTGGTGAGTGTCCGGTGACCATTCCTACAAATGCATTATAGTAAATACAAATTAATAATCGATTGATAGGGTCAAATACCAGTGAACAAATCTCCGAAATTTTGTTCCTGGCGTTGGCATCGTTCAAATTGCTTCATGGCATCTTCTTCACTGAGCAAAGTGTCCCACTCACTGAAAGCAACTATTTTGTAAGCATAAATCTATCAAATTGACAAAAGCATAGCCGAGGGAAGGTCGGGGATAGCTTCTCAAGGAATTAACGAAATGGCAATTCTCAAAGGCAGGGACCTTTATTTTTCCCAATTTCGAATCCCGGAACCGAACTCGAACATTGGAATTAAATCCATAATCATTAAGATTTTACTATCAATATGGTATCAATCGACAGCTCTCGACGAGACAAATCGATCTAGACCAGTTTGAACTCGACTCGATCCGAAGCCATTTGAGCATTGGCCGACTGATTTCCAGTGAAAAGTGGACTTTCAGTACCAATGATCAAAATAGCAGTCTGGTTACGTAATGACAGAAGCCATATTCGTAATCATCGCCCTAAATTACCCTAGAAACGACCTTTTATTTAAAAGTTTCAGGGGGGGGGGGGTCGCAAAAGGGATAAGTACCAAAGCATCTCTACCGTAGTTGGTGATAGTTGAGCGGTTTCACAAAAATTGAAATTGGATAAATATGCGCCGTGTTTTGCAATCGCCGAATTGCATTGCCGGATACGTCCAAAATACAGTGCCGACCCTTCAAGTGAATTTAATGCCGAAATTTAAAGCTTTAGAGCAACCCCGCCAAGCGTACTGAATCGGCCACTTCCATCACCGCCGCTATGCTCGTCCCGTACAAATTGTTTTGAAATTGTCCTGCTTCTATGAAAAGGTTGCTTTTCACATCTCTCTCCATTTCGGCCTTTGTAACGAAATAATAATTGCGACTAAAAGAGAGAAATGGAAAAGACGAGACATTATTTGCCTGGACAAACTTAGAGCTCACTGTCAGCATAAAACGTTTTTAGCTTGATTTCATTTCAGAATTTTTAATCCTTTCTTATGGCAAGTTTTGTGTTTTTACATCACATAATGCAAGACCTTTTACTATTTATAATTAATTACCCATGTACTTCGCCTTCCCGCGGGGGTCGAGAAGTGTCTGGAAGTGAACAGAATCAGCATTAATAGTATGACAAATATAGTAACATTACGCGGGACACAGCTGCTGAATCTGTCGGGGTGTCGGCTGACCAATTCGTCGTTCACGCGGTCCTTCAATGCCCCAAGCACTATGACCGGTCGAACATAATTAACTAAATGTAACTATAGGAATTCGAACAACAATACGAACCCATTCGCATAGCGAAATGTTTCCTACGGACTTGTTCGAAGTTCGACCGTAACGTACGAATGAATGGGCTCTTCGACGACAGTGCCAGTAGCTAAATGGAACAATGTGTTAAGCGGCAAAAAAATGAGGTGAAAAACAGCAGACAAGTTCCAAGTTAGCAATGTTTTGAGAGGAAAGGAGAAGCAACTGATGATATGAACTCGCATCACAAAAGCCGATTGATTAATCACAAAAATGGGATTCACTAAATTAAGAATCAGACAAGGCACACAAATGTATGCAATATAAATGACGATCAATATGTGCCATCACATAGCAAACCAAAAAAGATAGCAGCCAATCAGCTGGATCTAATCTATCCAGTCAATAGGCCCCACTGCAAACAGTCGCTCACTGTGGTGCTGGTGTTGGTAGCGCATGTGACGCCGACTTCTGTCGCTGTTGCAGGTTTGGACCGTCTCACTGTCGCTGAAAATGCCAACGCCGTGCCGTTGGTCGGATGAGTACTGCACCGGGGGCTGCTCCATTTGGGAAGTCCCTTCCTTTAGCCTCCAATTTCTCTCTATGTTCCATTATTAGGGATGCAAAAAAAGGGCACAAAAATTCAAACACGATTTCAAGAATTTTAAACAAAACTTTTTTCAAATCCTCTACTGATGTATTTTTGAATTTTGGGACAAGAAAAATTGGTTTTAGGGGATCTTTTTTTTACAGAGGTAGGTCGATCTTTAAGGGTGCATTTTGCCAATTTCAACTAAATTCACTAAAACGCCAAAAAAGGCATGGAAAGAGGCATTAAGGCACGAATTTTCGCAAAAAATATGCATTATAAAACGCAACGTAGAGCTTCATACCAAGTAGAAACTGTGTTTTTTACCTCGAAATTAGTGCGCAATAAAAAAGGCATATGTCTTTTTTTGCATCCCTATCCATTATCACTATAAATTTGTTGATAAGCATTTAAGGAAATGGAAAGACGGAATGAATCGAAAGGACATGGAAATCGAATCAATTGTGCGCAAGTGATGACAATGACAATGAGCAGCGCCATTTGCATAGCAAGTCATAATGGGGACGAAAAAGAAAAACAAACAAACAAACAGAGAGAGTAAATTTAGGTGGCCAGAACTCACTTTCAGCGCCGTCCGAAGTGTATTCATTCAATTTTTCAGTCGATTTAACGAATGGAAATTTGCGCGAAAAAGAAAGTTGGCTGCGAGAACCTCGACGACCTTCAAAGTGAAAATCCAAAATTGGCAGAAAATATTTTTTACAAACCCTCCAATCCGCCGCCAAATCCACCGCCTCCGCCACTCATTGATCCATTTCTGCCCAAACTTTGGCTGCCCGCGTTGAAGTTCACTTGTTTCCGCCTCTGCTTTTCTCGCTTCTCAACTCTTTTCTTTGACGGAATAATTCCCTCGGGGCCTTCGTCCCCATTTTCGGCAACCCTTCGGGCAGTCCACCGAAAATTAAGTTAAATTTATATTCGTCTATTGGACAACAGGCCGGCAAACCAGTCGTCGTCGGCCACGCTGGTCACGTGCAGAATGTCGCCGTATCGCAATGCAATGGAACGATGCGGCATTACGGCGTCACCCCGAGCCGGGTCGTTGTCGAAAAGAGCCCTCACGTAAAAGTCCTGCCTCACTGGTACTGCCTGTTGTGGTGGAATTGCAGCGGGCGGCAAATTTATCGCCAATTGGACATTTTGTTGGTGTTGGATCATTTCGGCACGGGCACGTTCAAGTCTATCCTCGAATCTCTGATACTCTGAAATTGAACATCGACAGAAAAGGGCACTTAGGAAGAAGGACCCTGAGGCAAGTATTGGAGAATCAGTTGGACATCTGAGTAATTTGGGATGGCCTTGAGGGTCTGGGCCGCTTGGGCGTGAGTGGCATTCTGCAGGTCCACATCATTCACTCTCAATAACACATCGCCCTTCGGACACAAAATTAGTAAAATCAACGACCAACGTTAAGTGCAAACCTTTCGAACATTTCCGCTCAAATCGGCGGCACCGCTGGGGAAGACTCCGCTGATGAACACCTTTTCACCGTCCTCCCCACCCACAATGTTGAAGCCCAGTCCGGTATTCAATTTGCGAAGACGAACCAAGCGCGGTTCGCTGGACAGCCCTTGCCCATAGGCTAAGTGCGATTGTGAGCCATTGAGCGATGCGCCTCCGCCGGCCATATCGAATGTCTAAGATCAATTACCGTTAAAGTTGGCTTGGAAGTTCTGATTACATTGTCCTCCATTCGGCTGACCGACTCCATGTCCGGGTGCGGGTTCTTCAGGTAGAGGAGCATCACGCGGTCGCCGGTGTTCTTTAAAGTATTCACTGCGAATTCATGTGTAACGTTTTTGAAGATGGTATTGTCCACGGCCAGAAGTTGGTCTCCTTTTTGAAGTCTTCCATCTGATGAGACGAATCGGAGTATTGGCTTTTGATGCATTTTAACAATTAATTGCCATCCTACCATAATAAGCTGGCGTTTCTTCAATTATTCTCGTTATGAAAATTCCGTCATCGCCTGAGAAGGTAAACCACCATTAAAAAGCATCACCCGAAAATATAATGTCCACAACCTGGGTAATGCTGATTTCCAGTCCCTCCGGCGATGCTGAACCCCAGTCCTTTGTGCCTCCCTTCAGGTCCCATCTTGAGAATATCCATCCGTCTCACACCGGGCAATTGCTCCAATTCTTTTATGGCCTCATTTTCGCCATAGGGCTGCTGATGGGTGGGGACGGGCGGAGGAGGACCAAAACTGTAGCTTTCGGGGGGACTGCCGCGGGAGAGAGCTTCGGCCGAAGAGGGGCGAAACGACGCATTCATATTCGCTCGAGAGGTTTTCGGTCGTTTGATGAGCTGAAAGTCCATAACAATGTTAATGCATAAGGGTGGTGGGAATAACCATTGGGAGGGATTGATTAACGTAAATGGAGTCAAAAGAAAGTCATGGACGGAGGCAAGATGGAAACTGATTTAACCGATGTAATGGAATGGAGCTTTTGGAAGCTCGCTAACTCACCAATCTGACCACACTGCCCGCAACTTTCAGCGCGTTCACAGCCACCTGCGAGAATGGCATAGGGATTAAAACCTTGATTATGTTGCTACCTGGTGTGGCACGTCGACAGTGTCCGTGTTGTTCACTTTCAGAATCACATCTCCGATTCGAATTCGTCCGTCCCTGGCCACACCACCCTCAAGCGAAATTCTGTTGAAAAGCTACCAAGCCAAGTTGGCCTAACAAATTACCCCAGGCGCGATGTCGGTGACACGGATGTACGGGCCGGAATTGTGGTCATTGCCGCCAGAGATAGAGAAACCCTGCAGTAAATGGAATTGCCATTTGAGCAAATCACAGAATAGGCAGCCACCAGTCCGAGCTGGTTCTTCTCCAACACGACGTCTTCCACCTCCCACTCTTTGCCCCGGTCGTCGATCAGTCCGCTGTTGGTGACTGTCTCCGTCTGAAATCCACTCGGACCGTCCACCGTTTGGGTCCGATACTCTTGTGTTTGCCAACCATCTTTGGTCTGTATGTGGGCCAATTTAATATCACCGAAGGCAATTGAGCTATGTGAATTTCCAGCCGAAATGCACTTCTGCAGTAAATGTCTCTTTATGCTTACCAATTGTTTGCTCTGCTCCTGATAGGAATATGATTGGGACGAATGTGTGGTCGTCTTCAGTTCGCCACCAAATCCGTTTGTATATGGCGCTGCAGTGGTCGTGGCGGGAAAGGCCGGACGTTCGAATGCGGACGGAGTAAAAGTTCGGGGGAATCCGCCAAAGGGAGGATTCTTGAAAAACAAAAATCAGCAAGGCAAAACGAAACTGCACACCACCTGCTCCCATCTATCGGCCAATTTTCGAGTTTCAACTGTCTTCAAATCCAAAGGAACACGCTCGTTCAGCAAAGTGTTGTCGTAGAAGTCCTGGATATCTGAAAAATCGATGAAGAAGATAACGGAACATATCTCGAAATCATACCCAACAGCGCTTGGAACAGATTCGCTTTGAAGATGCCAATCACTCGCTCAATCGCGTAGCGCAATTCGGCATCCCCAGGCTGTGTCAGCAGTGTGTGATAGGCTTCAAGTTGTTCCAAAGCTCTGTGTGCTTCTGAATTTGGCCAAAGATTGATAGCGTTGTGCTGCTGCTGTTTTTTGTGTATTTATTACCTGTTGAACGCCCCGGCATTTTCGTTCAGTAAGCAAATTCAGTGCATAAATTTAAATAATTGCGTAAAGTGTAAGCTATTAAGAAGTAAACACAAAATATGTATGTATGTATAGTGATTAAATAATCAGCAGATGATGCATGAAAAAGTTTAAATCCGATAGACCACATAAAAATTGAGAACAATTAAAGCCCATTATTAAATGCCATTTTAATGTATTTAAATCAAATTTTAAAATCCTATGAAGGAGAAGAAACTAATTAAAAAAGCTCAAGAAAAAAACTCTGGTGCAGTCTCTAAATATTCAAAATTATTAATTGGTACAAGGAAAAGCGGGGAGGGAGGATGCTAATGAAGGAGGCATTGGAATTGTAATGGCAAACAATCACAATGTATTGGGATGCGGTGGCCTCCTCTTTTACTGACCATCTTGTTTGCTACGTCCTTCGGCCTGTATGATGGGAGAAAAGCAAACAAACAGGACATGGGGGGGGGGGGGCTATTAGGGAGGACTGAGAAGGTGGAGGGAGGGGGGAGACGAGGAGGAAAAGCCCGTCAAATGGGGAGGAATTTTGACCAAGGAACGGTGACGACGGAAAGGGACACTTTGTCGGGTTGACGAATGGCCGATTTGGGCTAACATATAACAACTTAACAGAGTGATGAAGAGAGTTGGTCGGCTGCCATGTATTCCTTCAATCGTAAAGAATTTGAGATACTATTTCGTATACTTTATGTCTTTGAATAATTAAAAAAAGCCTAAATATGCAAAGAAAGAGAATGAAAATCGATTGATGTGTAAACTGACACTTTTTGTTGATGGAAGAAAAGCTGTGAGGGAGCGAGCGGGACGGATGAACAAGAGGCAAAGAGTGATCACACTGCGAGGTGGGCGAGAAGAAGGGGGAGAGGGATTCAATACCCAAACTGAAATTAATTTTAAGGAAAAATCTGTACTTGGGTAGCGGAGGTTTTTAAATTTTATGCTAGGACTTTTCGACAGTAAATATTAATTTTAAAAATAATTATGTTTGTTATTTTTAATATCGCTAAATATTGGTTTTATTTTAAATTTATCTTCTTTTTTTTTATCAAAATGGATCAGGCATTCGATAGGACACTGCTCTAATTATTGGTAGGGATGGCGCTGCCTAAAAAAACCGGGACTAATTCCGGACCCGCTGAACCCTAGGCTGATCAATTCTCGGCAAACATTTTTTCTTGTTACCGTTACTGACGAGGTCATCTCGCAAGTGTCTGTAACCTAATAAAGTACACACATGTAAAAGTACATCGAGGAGGAATGGTGGAGGGGGGGAGAATAAATCATTATAAGAGCAAGCGGATGACTCATTCGTCCACCGGCCACTTTTTCTGTTTAACTTCGAAAGGATGGCGAAGTTTGGAGTGCGATAGATGAAAGCAAAAAGAGAAACTATACAATAGTTTTAATTTAATACCTAAATTATCAGCAGAGAGATATGGCTAATGAATAAAGAGGAGATTGGATGGCGATGGGCTGCTGCTTCTGTTGGTGGTCTTCTGCCGATTCATCGGCGCGTCACCAAAATTCATTCCTTTCTTTTTTAGACATAACTGAGGATTCTTATGCCAAACCATCAGAAAGGGAAAGGATAAAGTGACAGAGAAAAAGGGGAGATGAAACAATGGGGGACAGAGACAAAGAGAGGGTGGGACAGGTGAATTGGGGCATTCATTCATCGCAAGGGCTAACGATCGATAGACGGACGAACAGTGAGAAACAAGCAAAACATTGGCGAAGAAGAGAACAAGCATGTTCGGACTCTTGCAAATTTCTCATATTCATAAATAGGGCTGCTAAAAAAGCACAAAAAACTCCAAAAGGGCACGAAAAAAGCGGCAAATGTAGGGGTGTGATTTTACCCTGTAAATCGGGCATGCCTGGTTTTTTGGGGTCCGCCCGCGCCAGGTTTCTGGGTTTTTTGCCTGATTTTCCCGGGTTTCCTGTTTTTCACGATGTCATATGATAAATTGATGAGAGTTTCGTGATCAGCACCCTCGATAACCCCCGATTAGGGGTAAATATGGATCATAAGGCCCAGAGCCAAAAACACGTAAAACCAATTTTATAGGTTTTCTTAGGTGCTGAAAACGATAAAGCGATCAAAAAA
>JAKKIK010002609.1:0-10504 GCA_024500135.1 Heterodera carotae
GAAAACATTGGTAACTATTTTAAGCATTGCTTTTAAAGTGCAAAGTTGTGTGTGACTTCATGACAGTCCATCCACTCACGATGTCCATTGTCTTTCTAATCTGACAAAATGCCTCTTTTAAATGTTACGTTTTGATATTGTCAAATGAAAATTTTTGAATTAAATTTTGTTTAATACTCAATTTTAATATTGTACATATTTGCTAGTTGACTTTATTCTTATATAATATTGTTTATCTTCGATTTAATTTTAAATAGCTATGATGGTTCTTATTTCTAGTAAAGTTACTTAATTGGAGAAAAGCATTCAATAAATTGCAAGAATGTTCAGTTTCATCACTTTTGGCGGCGTTGTGTGCGGGTCTTTTCCGTTTGCCGAAGACACTCGTGTCGGAGGTTTTAGTGCGCATTGGAGAGACCGGAAATAAATATTAGGAACTTTATTAAAGTGATTTCAGTTTTATTTTCGTTTTTAAACGATAATCTTATGTATAAACATTCTTTTGACAAATGTGGCGGTACATATTTTTGTGTACAATTATATCTTCTAATTCAAAGCGATGGGTTCTTTACCTTTTTTTACTGTAATGTAGAAAAAAGATTAATTTAAATTTGTTTTTATTGTAGAACTGAGTCCATTAAAAAATGGAGATTAGGCAATTATTTGGGATGAACTATATTACCAATATTTTCCATTGAAAATTCGAATTTTTCAATTTTAATTTATTTATTTTTAGAAACATTACTCGATCGTGAGTGAAGCTGTATCAGTTTCTTTTTTAAAAAAATAACAACTATTTTTAGATAACTTGCTACTTAGTATTTATTGATAAAAGCTTACAATTTAGAAAACCTACTATATTTAAAATTTTCACTGCCTTCTATTAAGGATTGTAATAGTTTAGCATTTATAATATATTTCAGTTAATTATCGTTTATTTGACATTTTGATAAAATAGTTTTGGGTTTGTACTTCCTATTAGATTTTATTTTTAATTAAAAATACTAAAATTTAAATTTTTGTCGGCAGAAATTATGTATGATTTTCTTTAATTTAATTTTACATATTGTATATTATCTATAAAAACTGATTATTTCGCCTTTATTGCACTTTTCTGCATATTCTAGACCAGCCACCTTGCGCTTCGACGATATTTTATGCGAAAAGCATATTATGAGTTTATATGTTTTTGCTACTATTTGAGAATTTTGTCGTTATTTGTTGGAAATGCCATTAAAATGCATAGTCCTACGAATTTGCAAAATGGCTTCCGTTGTTTTGGTAGTCCCATTACGCTATGATGAAAACTTCAAAAAAATTATTTCTATTTAAAAGAATGTCATTTTTATGTCCTTTTTTTCAATTCTATGTTTCTTAGAAAATTAGATAATTTTGGTTATTGTAAATATTTTTTTGTTTGTTGGACCACGCAAATTTCTTCATAATTTTATGGCATAAATTAGAAAGACCGATTTTTTTGTTCTTTATAAGAATAGTTCATTTTTTTTAATCTTAATTAAGAATTCAAAATAAAATTGAGTCCACCAAGAAATGTTTCGACGTGTAATGTTAGGTCAACACATATGCGAGTCCAGCATGCTTTAATTCATATTTGTTTACAAAAAATATAATATTTTATAAATTAAATGCATATTAAAAGCATTTTGACTATTCAGCTGTTTAATTGTGAATGCGATTTGTTTGATAGTTCTACCGAATTTTCAAAATGATCATGCTATTTTTATTTGGCGGACCATTTGCATTTTTTTGCTAGACCAATTCAAATCTGATTATATTGTGCAATTTTAATTCCAATATTTTTTATCGTTCATTAGGTACAGTACTAACGAATATTACTATTGGTTAAATAAACTATTTTAATAAGGAATTTGAAATGGTTTTTTTAATTTTTCCGATAGATGCCTAAATGGCATTATCTTTTTATTCTTTTTACCTAAAAGAATATTTTTTACTAATAAATATATGTGTATATTTTTATTTCCCTTGACTAAGGGCAACTTTGATGCGTTGCACATAAACTCATTTTTTCGATCCCGCATCTAGGCTGCCTCTAAATTTCTGCGCATTGCTTTGAGTTTTTTTTTGTGAGTTTTTGTATTAAATGATTTGCTTATTTTTTCAAAATACTCACGGATTTTTTTTAAATCATTTCCAAATTTTATTTGATTTTTAGAGACATACCTATAAAAACACGATTTTTTCATTTATATTATGTTTTTTTGCCAATCGTTTGAGGGCGTTTGGGTCATCCGTTTTACTCAGATTTAAGAATCCTAGTCGATTAGTGATGAAGTATTTTGTTTGTTGGATAAAATTCTCGTACATATTTTAAACCGTCGAACATTTCGAAATACCCTCGCACTTTTAAGCATTGATCAAAACCTTCATTTTCTATTCCTTCATCAAAGATTTAGTCACTTTTATCTAACTTATATTAAATGTTGTTTCATTTTTATTGATATGTATAGCTTTATATTATTTGTTGGTAAATTAATTTATATGGCCTTTTTTGAATTTTTTAACAATCTTTTAATTATTGTATATTTGACAATTTTGATAAAATTTTTTTGTATTGTAATTCCTATTTAGATTTTATTTTTAATTAAAAATACTAAAGTTTAGAAAGTTTTTGCAGGCAGGTATTAGGGTATGATTTTTTTTAATTGAATTTTACATATTAATATTTTTTTATAAACTGATTAATTCACTATTTCTTGCACTTTTCCATATGCCCAGGATAAGCAATCAATTTTTTGCAATCGGTAAATATTTTTTGGAAAAGCATATTTTACGAGTTAATAAAATTTTTCTCATTTCGTTTATTTTTAGTGTTTTTTACCGTGAATTAATACACAATCACAGATTTTGTCACTTTTTTATCTTATAAGACAAATCGCTCAATTACTGTGCATCCAATCGCATCATATCTTCCAATTTTTTGTTAATTTTTTACTACTTTCAAAGAAAACAAAACATCCAACCAATAACTCATTTTATTAATATAGACTTTGTAAATTTATTTTTATCTTAATTTCTTAAGATTTTTAAATAAACACAATTGTTTTATTAATACCGTTAATGGTCTTGTATAATAATCTAATCAAAAAAGAAGGTTAGCATTGAACTTTGTTTTTAATTTTGAATTTGTTATTCTTGCTTTATTTTGGTTATCAATTCTCGACAATGCTTAGGTCCGCAATTTTCAATGGTTAGTATTGATCGAGAATCTCTTTTATTTAAATACAATTATATCTTATAATTCAAAGCGATGGGTTCTTTACCTTTTTTTACTGTAATGTAGAAAAAAGATTAATTTAAATTTGTTTTTTATTGTAGAACTGAGTGCATAAAAAAAAATGAAGATTAGGCAATTATTTGAGACAAACTATATTACCAATAATTTTCCATTGAAAATTAGAAATTTTTAATTTTAATTTATTTATTTTTAGAACCTTTACTCGATCTTAAGTGAAGCTGTATCAGTTTCTTCTTCTAAAAATTATCGTTTATTTGACATTTTGATAAAATAGTTTCGGGTTTGTACACCCTATTAGATTTTATTTTTAATTAAAAACACTAAAATTTAAATTTTTGTCGGCAGAAATTATGTATGATTTTCTTTATTTTAATTTTACATATATTATCTATAAAAACTGATTAATTCGCCTTTATTGCACTTTTCTGCATATTCTAGACCAGCCACCCAGCGCTTCGATAATATTTTATGCGAAAAGCATATTATGAGATTTATATAATTTTGTTCATTTAATTTTGTTTATTTTAATATTTTTCTTTTCCGTGAGTTAATGAAAATCAAATATTTTGTCACTTTATTTACCCTATAAAACAAAGCATTCCATAAAATGAATCGGCTGCATTGTACAAATGCTTTCCAGTTCATTCAAATTAGCCCTTTCCAAATTATGTTTTAGTCTGGGTTTTGTGCTTTTGAGAAAGGTGAGCAAACTATTGTTTAATTAGTGTACGAAAGGATATTGTTATACGTAAGGTTTTTTTGTTAATTTATAACTAAACAATAATTCTCTTTTTATTAGTATGGATTTGTAAATTTATTTTTGTTTTAATTTCTTTAAGATATTAAATAAGTACACATTGTTTTATCAATTCATTAATGGTCTTTTTATTTAATGTAATATTAAAAAAGAAGTTTTCGTTAAAGTCGAAAGATTTGATTTTTAATTTTGAATTTGGTGTTTTTGCTTTATTTTGGTGATCAATTCTCGAACATGCTTAAGAGTCCGCAATTCCAATGATTCGTAATGATAAAGAATCTCCTTTATCTATTTTATTATTTTAATTTCGTTTAACTGTTAAACATTTTAACATTTCTAAATGTCGCCTGAACATTACTATTTTTAATTTTTATATAGAATTATTAATTTGATAATTTGGTGTTTTTATAGACCTAGCTTTTAGTTTAAATAATTCTCTCCATAAAATAGTGTAATAAGGTATTAAAGACTTTAGTGATTTTTATTTTTAAATTAACTTTTATTTTAGAATTGACATTTATAAATTATATTTCGCGTTTATTCGGAAAATAGGAGATTTGAACAAACAGCAAGAATATGGTCGACAATAAATTATTTTGAAGTAGCAAGGAATATTCGCGAATAAATTAATAATTTTTTTTGTAGTAGCAATCAGTTTTAAGTCAAAAATAAAAAATGTTTAAACTTTTTTTTCTTTATTGATATTATTAGAATTTCGGAAATGTACCAAGAAGGGTTTTTCATGAGTATAGTCATATAATCCTGCTTTGACCAGGATCTCCTGTTTTTTCAGTAAAAAGGATCCTTTGTTTGATCTATAAAATATTAGGCAAATGATGCCGGTTTTACCTTTAAAGCAATCTTCATTTCCATAAAACATAATGCTGCGGATAAAAGAGACACTTTTTCCACCTTTTATTTGTTAAAAGGCAGAGAAATAGAAAAAAAATGGAGAGAGAGAGAGAGAATAGTAAGATTAAGAGAGAGAGATAGAGACGCACTTTTTCCACTTTTTTGGAGAAATGAAGAAAAATAAAAGGTAAATGAAAACACTGCTAGAGAAATATTCATAGACACAACATTTCAACAGATAAAGGAAAAAAATTACTTTACAAATTGGAGATTATTTGAGTTCAATTTTTAATTTTATTTTTTATTTTTCCATGCCAAATTTTAACAGTGTTTTGTTGTTTTTTAATACAATTTAAAAATTAAGAATGAAATATTTCGCTATTTACACAGAGTTCATTTATTTTCTTTACTTCAAAGTCCTTTCTATTCACTTTTCATTTAATCTCACTCTTTATTTTTCCAAATAAAATGAAAATTTTGTCTCTCTCCTCTCTTTTTGTTATCTCTCACATTTTCCCACTATTTCTCTGCCTTTCACAAAATAAAATGTGGAAAAAATATCTCATTTATCCGCACCATTTTGTTCTATAGGGATCAATTGACGTCAATGATGTAAACTCTTCGGTGCTGCTATACATTGAGGGGTCAGTCAATTTGCCCACAATTGTCCACAAAAGACCAAATGAATGTTTTACCAATGGACATTTTGCATTTAATGTATTAATTGATATTTTAAAAATTACAACAATACATGAATAAGAAGTGAAGTAAATTTTTTTTTATTTAATATATTTTGGGTACTTATGGGTTATGCTGCCCTCCTCAAAAATTGATTTATATGATAACCCCACTTTTTGTACAGCAGGAGATTACATGATTGCACGGGTAGTGGGGCTGACAACAGAAATCTAAAATTTAGAAAAAATTAAAAAAAAAATTTGTAAAATAGTTACATAAAATGTGTGTTTTCTTCAAATCAAAAAAATATTAATCTTTTCTAAGGGAATGATGAATTGTAAACAATATTTACAAAAAATAAAGACACTTAAGAATATTTAAAACTACAATTACATCTTTTAAGAGAGTGCCATAAATAAAATTATGTGAAAAATGGCTCACTATTGAATCCGAGGAGTGATAAATTGGTTGATTAATTTGTTATTTGATATTTATGTTTAAAAAGTTATTTCCTTATTGAATGTGGTGGGCTACGAAAAAATTTAACAAGTAAAAAAGGCTGAATAAATCCACAATCAACAAACAAAATAGAACAGATTAATATTAAAAAAACGATTATTTATTTTAAATTTAAAATGAATAAAGATTATTTGTCATAGGATAAACTAATAGGTAACTTAAATTTCTGTTGAAAGAATTATATGACTAAACGAACGCGATCCTTTCTTGACAGCCATGTTGTGCAATTGGATCTTTGTAAATAGCAATTTAAAAAAATTTGGGAACCGCTTGTGCGTCACACAGTTGCGAATGCTATGCAGAATTGCGCCGACGCTTATGATGAAGTTTGCAATTTAGTATAATTCAAAAAATATGTTTAAATTGAATATTAAATTTTAAATGTTTTTTTAATTTTGGGAATCGATGATACACGACAGAAGGAGGCGCACTCGGTGCGTGAAATTTTCGACCGTACGCAGCAGCAAATGCATTCTGTACATGTTTTTGTAGTAAAAATATTTAAATTTAATGCTTGATTTTATAATTAAGTCACTCAAATTTTCCATATATGGTTTTTGATAATAAAAAACATTGAAATGCCTTAAGGAAATAAAAAATTTAAATGCCGCATTTGTGAAAAAGCATTCGTTTTTTCCTGTTCACTAATCGTATGATTCTAATTAATTTTAAAATATTTATTTAAGACTCATCAAAATTCAACCATTTTTGCAGAGCTAAGGCAACATTTCAATGTAAATTTGTGCTTTATCAATAACTGCTATTTTCTGTTATTTTTTGTGTTTTAATATTTATTATTCTTTAGTCCGTCAAGTACTGATGAATGGGTATGGGCTGTCTAAAACCCAGATGTACCTTCGACAAGTGCATGGGCTCCTGAATGTTTGCCCGTTTCCTTCGAATAAACATTGTCGTCGGTGGAAGAAAAATATTTTTCCTGTGATTTTAATTATCTGTGCTTTATTCTTTAACTGAGGTAGATTTTTTCTTATTGTAGCTCGTTTCTAATATTACGCCTATTTTGTAATATCTATGAAAGTTTTTAATTTCTCTGATCGCATTTCTAATATTGTAAAACCTTTCTACTTTTTGTGATAGTTTAATAAAAATATGTGACAAATTTGTATAATTAGTTATTGTTAAAAACATGAAAAAATGGTCAGGACGTCTAGATATAGGCTTATTCACATTTTTTAATTTTAGAATGTGCTGATTTCTATTCATTTAATTTTCACAGCTGAATTTATATTAAGGGTAAAATATTTTTTTTATAATATAGTTATGTTTTTAATGACGGTTATTGAATTTTGGTACATTAATTACATGTGAGTCTGTATAAGCAAAAGGGAATTGCAGTATTATTTAATTTGGAAAACCAAGACGTTTCCTATATTCAAAGAGAAATTAAACCAAGGATAAATTTTAGGGTCCTATTGACGGTACCAAACCCCGAAGGAATTATTTTGGATTCCGTTCTTGACTTTGAGTTTGGTCATTGTCATTTAAATCTTGGCCATAACATATTTGGTCCATATTCAGTTTTTAATTTGCGGTGATTTTCTTTCAGCTTTATTTTGTAAAGCCTAGCGAAAAAAAAGATTAAAACAAAAGGTTAATGATAAGAAGTTTAAATTTGTTTATTATTAAAAAAAGATATATACAATTAAAATTTTAAATTAAAACAAAAATGTCAGCATTTAAAAAACAAAATTAAATCTAAGCGGATGGCAGATATACATTAATAAGTACAATTTCATGTAACTGAATTTAAAAGAAGGAAAAGTGAATAGATTGAGCAATTAATCGCTAAGCTCGCGTAAAAATTCATAAAATAAGTAATAAAATATATTTTAAATTGAAAATTTGTGAAATTATGGAAAATAACAATCTCTTTGGAGAAAATATAACGGGGATATGATACAAGCAATTTCTCAACTAAATTTATGTATCAAAACTAAATTAATTTGTTTCATTAAAAGCCTACCAAACCATACTAAGGGCATGTCGTTAGAATAAACTAAACAGTTATAAAATTTTTTAATTTTATTACCCAAAAGCAATTAAACTTTTGTATTTCTTCAAAAGGGTACAAAAAATTGTCGACTATGGCAACTGCAACATCGATAAGGATGTCCCGAATCGCTGCACAGATCGATGCCTTTTGATGAACGAAAAACATCAGACTGCCCATTTATTTTATAGATTAATATAGAATTTCTTAAAAATTTTGAGCAACAATAAGTTTCTGAAATCACAAAACAGTCTATTAATAAAACAAATTTTTTTATAGTGCTTTCTTTTAACATGGATTAATAAAAAAGGTCGATTACGGACAACAAGATTTTCAAAAAGTTACAGATTTAAATGTTGGACCTTAAAAATATTGTAAGCCCGTTAATTACTATTTCCCAAAAGCTACACCCACTTAACAGTGAATTGATTCGCTTTTAAAATATCAAAACAAATTTTCATTCTTGGCCACCAGGAGAACAAGATGATACAATAATAAAATCAAAATGGAAAAAATATATGCTAATAAGGATTTAATATCAAGATGGAACTCATTCATCATTCACAAATAAAATCCATGTTATGCAAATTCACGAGCTGTGCCATAAAAAAATTATACTAATGAAAAATCAGTTTTTAATAGGTATGTAAAAATAAAACTATTAATTGTGCTGAATTGGTAGCTAGTTGTGATTTGTTTAGACTTCATATAATTTGGGTTGACTAAATATCCCTAAGCTTTTGTACAATTCTCCTCTGGTTCTAGTGACCCAGAAGGTGAAATTACTGCTGAACTCTTTGAAAAGGATGCCTTTGAAGAAGCCGAAGCATCGGCTGGTCTTGTATAATTTTCTCGAGAGAAAATAATAGTGGCCGAGAATTAATCAGCACATGGGTACACCCGGGTTTTTTACCCGGGACTAGACCTGGTCCATATTTTCTACCTGGACTTCAGCAGACTAGCCCCGGATTTTGGACCGGGGCTAAAGTTGTTCTGGTTTTGGTGAAAATTTACGGTCCCGCTGAACCTTAACAGCACGCGTGGGCAGCGCCCTAACAATATTTAAGAGCAGTGGCCTATCGAATTCCGAATCCAGCTTGATTTAAAAGGTATACAAAAAGTCCGGTGCCCCATTTTAATTACAGCTTTTATTTCCTGACTGTTCATTTTGCCGTTCATTAGGTAATTAAATCGTTTTGCAGTGGAATTATTGTTAAGATAAATTTGAAATTAAATTTAAGGTGAAGTGATTTATGGTTAAAATGCTTAAGACAATAAATTATAGAGACTATAATTTTTGTTTAAATTAGGGTTCAGCGGGAACATTTGCGTATTTTTTTACTCCCGAATAATATCGTTTTAACATTTATTTGTAAATGTTTTTGTTCAAAAAATTATTATTATTTATTAAAACAGAATCACATTCAATTTTCATTTAAGAGTTGTGTTAACGTAAATGACTTAGATACTTAATTGGTATTTTATATTTGGTTTTACCTTCTTTTATTCATTGTTTTCTTAAATTTTGAGGGAATTCCTTTTTTAAATTTTCTGATCTTTTTTTTTTGCAGCATTTAAATTCTATTAAATTTGATGTTTTTGAGTATGCAGTACGGCATAGCTTCTCTTTTTGATTTTTTTTGTATGCCAAACATCTAAATCCTATGCATTTATCGCTAAGTCTACTAATTAAAATTTTTCTATATTTCATTTAAAAATTCAAATCTTATTTTTATAATATATGCATTTTATGGCAATTAACGACTTAATGATTTAATAATATCTATTGTAACCCGTGCATCTTTTCAACCACACTTCGCTCTTACTTAAAATTGTTTTAACTTTCATTTTAAAAATTTATTAAGCTTTGGTCAAACAACTAAGCCTTGTTTATTTTTTAAATAAAGTATATTGGATTTTTGCCAAATTTGAAATTTTTTCTATCACTTGGTTACAATTATTAACAATTATTGGGTTGCCTAACAAGATTTAGTGTAATGTATGTAAAAAATAAAGTTCTATTAAAGCCAATCAACAACTTTTTTATCTATTCCAATCTATTAAAATTACAAATTTATTAAGCAAATTTTGGATATTTGCTCAAAAAAATTATCATTATTAATTAAAACCTTTTCACATCTATCTTTCATTTAAGAGAGCTTCCACATATGCAAATCCGAAGATTGGTGATTTATTGGCTGCATGTATTTTTTTAGTTTTATGACCTTTGAGTATTAAATTTATTAAATTGGTGCTTAACAGCCGAATTTCTCGTTTTTATTTGTTTTTTTGCTAGGCAGTTGGGTTTTATGTTGATAAATGCTAATGGAAGTTTGCATGGGGACCGTTTTCGTTTCCATGAGACAATATATTTATGTTAATTTACTCCTTAATTTTGAGGGCGAAAATT